>JAMQGT020001300.1:0-41785 GCA_024447675.2 Pterophyllum scalare | reverse complement strand
TGTCACATGTGCTCAGTGTGAACCTGCTTTCATCTGTGAAGAGCACAGGGCGCCAGTGGTGAATTTGCCAATCCTGGTGTTCTCTGGCAAATGCCAAGCGTCCTGCACGGTGTTGGGCTGTGAGCACAACCCCCATCTGTGGACATCGGGCCCTCATACCATCCTCATGGAGTCGGTTTCTAACCATTTGTGCAGACACATGCACATTTGTGGCCTGCTGGAGGTCATTTTGCAGGGCTCTGGCAGTGCTCCTCCTGTTCCTCCTTGCACAAAGGCAGAGGTAGCGGTCCTGCTGCTGGGTTGTTGCCCTCCTACGGCCTCCTCCACATCTCCTGGTGTACTGGCCTGTCTCCTGGTAGCGCCTCCAGCCTCTGGACACTACGCTGACAGACACAGCAAACCTTCTTGCCACAGCTCGCATTGATGTGCCATCCTGGATGAGCTGCACTACCTGAGCCACTTGTGTGGGTTGTAGAGTCCGTCTCATGCTACCACGAGTGTGAAAGCACCACCAACATTCAAAAGTGACCAAAACATCAGCCAGAAAGCATAGGTACTGAGAAGTGGTCTGTGGTCCCCACCTGCAGAACCACTCCTTTATTGAGTGTGTCTTGCTAATTGCCAATAATTTCCACCTGTTGTCTATCCCATTTGCACAACAGCATGTGAAATTGATTGTCAATCAGTGTTGCTTCCTAAGTGGACAGTTTGATTTCACAGAAGTTTGATTTACTTGGAGTTATATTGTGTTGTTTAAGTGTTCCCTTTATTTTTTTGAGCAGTGTATAATGAAAAGTCAATGTTGTTTGGACTCTTTCAGAGTACCTGATGACTTTGGTGATCCTGTCATCTGTACTGCCACCATGAGGTTCATATTTATATTTTTTAGACTTTTGGAAACAACCAGATCTCGCATATCATTTAATTGATCAATAATTTATCACTTCCTCTGGTTTATGAGAAATGACACCAGGTTGAAATGTACTTTTGTCATAAACAATAGTGGTAACTATTTGTGTGGACTCTGAATCAAGACCCGACACACTCTCTGCTTGTAGGTTTTAAAGAGTTATTGAACAGGAATTTTAAACCATCAGCTAGGACTTGCTGTTTGCATGATGATTATAGAGACTCTTTCTAGAATTAGGGTTGCACAAATATGTGTAAACACAGCAAAAACACACACAACACAATGTAGAATAAAACACTGAGTCGTATAAGATGGTGAAGTAGCCATTACTGTATAATGTCAAAACAGAAATTATATAAAAAGGTGAAAAACATACATGCAGTGCTTTTAAAGGTTGGATGAGTTTGGAACAGTGAGTTGTTACACTGGAGGAATGTGGAGGATGACAGTTATGTTTTATCTCCAACGAGATGAGGAACAGAGCAGAAATAAACAGCGCTAAGCAATCACAGAGAACATCTGCTCTCTGTCACCGCCACACTGCAGTTGATGCAAACGAGTCGCTCTCTCTCCTCCTGCAGATGTTGTCTGACAGCAAACCCATTTTTTCTGTCTCATTCAGCAAAGATGGATCATCTAAAAGCACACAATCTCAATCTCTGAATTAGAATATGATACATGAGGCATAGCACATCTGGCATGGCAGTCACAAATAATGCTTTCACAGTATGAACAGGGACATGAACAAACATCAACATGGTGAAAAGGCACACTTCAATTTGTGGTAACAGCCCCGGACAAGCGGCTTGTGAATTTCCAGTCATGGCCAAGGGCTTTTTGGAATTACAGCCCAAAGCAAAGCCTTCCAAACTTTGCCGAGCAGTCACTGATAACAGTGGCAGGCCACTGTTTTCTGCAGCATTAGTGGAAACGCTAAAAGCAAAGACCTAAAAACATGTAGATATGTAACATAAAATTGTGAAGATGTAACCCAGCCAAACAATGACAGGCATATAAGTCGCTCAGTGAGATAAATCCATTTGTACTTGTAAACCGATCTCCACAGATAATGTTTGAAGTGCTATATAATTTTACATTAATTCTCAAGACCATAGTAAAAGAGAATATGCAGTTTTAATGTATTAATTGTACTTTGTACAGCTTAAGAGTCTGTAGAGAAAAAACAAATCTCACCAGAGGAGAAAGGTAAAAATCTTTCTCTGTGCGTTTTCCATTTTTCTAGCCAGTTAACCTTTGGACCGCTGGTGATAGTGTACTGAGGATTTTAATATAAACAGACTGACCAGGTTTTTTGAGCACATCCAGCTGAGTCAATCCCACTAAACTTGAATCCTTTCAATTTAAACAAATCATAAGTTTGCTTATAATGGTATTGTTGCTCATATTGCAAAAACCTGCAAAAGTAACTCAAATTACTTTGAGTAAATTTTAAGTGCATTCAAATAATATATATTCTTTTATATTTTGATATCTAAAAACCATTTAAATGAACTGACTAGGAAGACTATTATAAATGCTGTTTAAATATCAATAGCTTCAAATTAAAATACTCTAGCAAGATTTTGTAATTTTTTTAAATAATAATTTCTTTAATTAAATTAAATTTAATTTAATTAATTTAAAATTTTAAATTAAATTTAAAAAATTTCTCCTGCAATTTATATGCTCTCAGCTGTTGTGGTGGTACAACCATAAAAATGAGAATTTTATTATGAAGTTGAAAAGTAATAATAGTGAAAAGGATATTTCACCATTACAGAGGGCCCTAATGGCCTTTATGGCGAGCTGAAAAGTTTTGTAGCTTGGGATAAAAGTAGCTAAATTTAACTCAAATCTAGGCCGGTACACTTTCCATGTCAGGTGGTCAAACCAATGTAAAACTAGGAAATTTGTAACTTATATGTATGTTCTTACAACCAAATACAAATGTCAATATAGGTTGCAGGTCGAACACATGAAAGCATCCATAAACATGCTTATTTATTCCTGATATTGTTGCAGTTACTGTCATCAGCAGATTAGACATGGGATCCTCCTCGGTCGGGACACCTGATAATAAACTGGCTACAATAGCTGGTTATAAGCTCAGCATTATACCAGCTAATGTTAAGCTCGAGTGTCCTAAAAATCACACCTTCCCCCTGATAAACAGTTTGATTACATTCTCACATTGTATGAGAGTTTAAGTTTGTTAAGTGTCCAAGTCCAACAAAGTTAGATCCTCTTCAAAGAAAGCTTGATTAACACTGACTAATAGCAGCTAACAGTGGCAAAATCAGCAGCGCTCACGGAAAAGTTCAGGATATCCTTAACAACTCAATTCACCTCAGTATCACTTGACATGAAGTGAGCTTACTGAGTCACTGACACAGATTAGCCTCCTTTCACAAAGATTTACAGCCTCCCCAGACTAAATAGACTTGGACACATACTCAAAACTGACTGACAGCTTACCCTTACTACAGATGAACGGTGCTCAGAGTTGTTTGTCCTGCAGCGGCCATGGTAGCTAGGATTATGAAGAGGATTAAGAAAACAGAGTTCAGTTGACTGCAATCTGCAATCTACTGATATCTAGTGGTCAAATTTTAAACCATTAGATATCAGTAGCTTTTAATAATTTATCTGTCATAGTTTTAAAAAGCCCATAAGCATGAAAATCACAAATATGAGTAAAAAGCTAAGACTAAGTCCCAGAAATCCACTTCTCTCAAAAACTTCTCATGCCTTCAGAGATGATAAGTGCTGATAGACCACATGGTGTGACCCTTTTGATTCTATGACCTGATTTCAGCTAAACTGTGAAATTTTCCTGGATAGAAGCCTGTCTTTACGTTCATCATACACAATTCAGGAGAAAGTGAGGTATTTCCTTGAAAATTTGACTCAAAAAACATAAAAAACACAGACATTTTGCTGTAAATCACTAATACTACCCAGTCATATGTAATGCCAATATTTGACCCACTTGCCACTGGGACACAAACTTCAATACAAGAGCGGTAAATTTAGGTCAGAGTAATGAGCAATATTGCAAACTAACCACCTCCTATTACCAGTTTTAATTCACTTTTTATATAAATAAATACATTTATATAAATATGTAACTATCCATACTTGTGAGTAATTTCACACTGAATTTCTGTTATTACTGCAGCCTCCCTGCAGTACCTTTGTGGCCCACCATTGGGCCACGGCCCACACTTTGGGAACCACTGCACTAGAGGATTAACTATGAAAAACACCAAAGTGTCAACCAAATATTGGCAGGTGAAGTGTCAGTGCTCAGATAGAGGGCTATAATCCCATTTTTGTGCTATTACTGCTATCAAAATGTCTAATACCTGAATTTGAAGACTCACAGATTAAAATGAACAGCAATTTATGACTACCGAACACTGCGGGGGTAGCATTCACTAGCAAAGTAAATCATGTGATGTATACATGGAAAGTTACATTTTCACTAAAATGCTTGTAAGGTGTGTGTGTGTATATATATATATATATATATATATATATATATATATATATATATATATATATATATATATATATATATATCAAAAAGCTTTATCAAAAAGGTAAGTTTTCAGCTTAATCTTAAAAAGAGAGAGGGTGTCTGTCTCCTGAATCCAAACTGGGAGCTGGTTCCACAGAACAGAGGCCTGAAACCTGAAGGCTCTGCCTCTCATTTTACTTTTAAATACCCTAGGAACCCCAAGTAAGCCAGCAGTCTGAGAGAAAAGTGCTCTATTTGGGTGATATGGTACTGGGAAGTCTTTAAGATAAGATGGGGCCTGATTATTTAAACCTTGTATATAAGAAGAAGGATTTTAAATTCAATTCTCTACTTAACAGGGAGCCAATGAACAGAAGCCAATATGGGGAGAAATATGCTCTCTTTTCCTAGGCCCTGTCAGTACTCTAGCTGCAGTATTTTGGATCAACTGAAGGCTTTTCAGGGAGCTTTTAGGCCAATCTGATAATAATGAATTACAGCAGTCCAGCCTAGAAGTAATAAATGTATGAACTAGTTTTTCTGCATCACTCTGAGATAGGACATTTCTAATTTTAGAGCTATTGTGCAAATGCAAGAGAGCAGTCCTACATATTTGTTTAATATGTGCATTGACGGACATATCCTGGTCAAGAATGACTCCAAGATTCCTCACAGTGTTACCGGTGGCCTGAGGTAATGCCATCCAGAGTAAGTATCTGATTAGACACAGTGTTTCTAAGATTTTTAGGGCCCAGTACAATAAGTTTAATCTGAATTTAGGAGCAGGAAATTAGATGACAGCCATGCCTTTATGTTTTTAAGACATTCCTGCTGTTTAACTAATTGGTATGCATCATCTGACTTCATGGATAGATAAAGCTGAGTGTCATCGGCATAACAATGAAAATGTATGCAATGCCTTCTAATAATACTGCCTAAGGGATACATGTCTAATATAAATAAAATTTATCCTAGTACAGAACCCTGTGGAACTCCATAATTAACTTTAGTGTGTGAGAAGAAGACTACCCATTTACATGAACAAACTGGAGTCTTTTAGATAGATATGATTCAAACCACTGCAGTGCAGTATCTTTAATACCTACAGCGTGTTCTAATCTCTGTAATAAAATATTACAGCACAGAGATGACTTCACTATCAGAGGCCATAAGAGGATCATTTGTAACCTTCACTGATGCTGTTTCTGTACTGTGATGAATTTTGAAACTTGACTGAAACTCTTCAAATAAACCAGTCCTCTGCAGATGATCAGTAAGCTGTTTTACAACTGTAATTAGCTGTAATTAAGACAGCTGGGTCAAGTGAATGGTTTTTAAGTAATGGTTTGATTACTGCCACCTTAAAGGCCTGTGGTACATAGCCCATTAATAGATATATATTTAAGATCAAAGCATTAATTAATGGTAGGACTTCTTTAAACAGTCTTGTAGGACTGGGGTCTAATAGACAGGTTGATGTTTTGCAGGAAGTAAATATAGAAGCTAACTCAGAAACATCAAGCTGAGAAAAAAGAGTCATTTTAATATAAGTAGTATTGAAAGTAGCTGTACATATATATGTCAGTGAGATGGTCATGAAAAAAATTTTCTCAGATGGTTGAAATGGTTAAAAAAAATTTTGTGCTGAAACTCAAGTCATTACTAGTTAAGGATAAAAGAATACAAAGGAATATATATATATATATATATATATATATATATATATATATATATATATATATATATATATATATATATATACATACACACACACACACACACACATATATATATATATATATATATATATATATACACACACACACACACACACACACATATATATATATATATATATATATATATGGTAAAGGTATGAGAGGTCCCCGTGAGACAAGGTTAGCATTTTCACAGAGTGGCAGGTGTGTAATACTGGGGTCATGTACAGTTGTTCATATTAACTAAAAAAAAAGATATGAATGAAACAAATACGTTTTCCACACTGACAGTGTATGTGAGTCTGCATTTTTCCTGTCATACAGAGGGAATTTTTTTTTTTAAATTCAAAACGCTAAAATGTTAATCTGCCATTGCTAAAATCTGCCTGGCCTGTATTCTGAGCCAACAGCTTGCACTTTGAGCTCATTGTCTAATTTTCTGTCCAAAATATAAACATGAGGCAAAGCCAAAGCTTAAAATGTGCAGCTGCCAGAGTGAGTGCTGGAAACTGCTGCGTGTTTGTTGGGTCGCACATGTTTTTTGACAGTTTGGCAGATAGCTTATGTCCCATATGGGCCACACTGGCTTTAGTTTAATTTGATTAATTTGCTTCAACACTGAGGATTTCACTAAGCATTTTTCTCTTCTACAGTTTGAACAGTTATAATCAATAACTAATAGATTTGCTCTTTGGGGTGCTGTTAACTATACACTGGTGTCTCTCTCTCCCAGCCTTTCTGGTGTTGTCTCGCTTTTTGCTTGAAGCCACATCGATAGACTTCCATTCAACCGGTGAATTGAAATGATTCAATAAAAAAGGATTGCCTGTAGGGGCAGAGGGCACAAATCAGGGTACAGGGACACTTGTTGGCACGCACGCACATAATCTCCTGTTCGCGCGCACACACACACACACATATAGATTATAGTACACATCCATCTGAGGGTATGTTTGCTGCACTTATATATGTCTTTGTGGGAATGCTTGTTCTACTTCAGTGCATTTGTTTATAGAAACCTGTCAGCACAAAGAGATTCATCACAGCACTGAGCTCCTGCTTTTAAACATTTCCCCTGCATGTGTGTGATCCATGCTGGTCTGCACAAATTAATTTTTCGCCTCCAAAAATACTGATGCTGAAAGGTGGATGGTGGATATTGGAGTGGAATGAGCCCAACTCTTCTCACTCTGGCTGCTGCTCTCTGACTCTGATCAACACTTCAGTCAGTCTCCCTCCCTCACCCCCCAACTGGTCGCAGTAGTTGACTGCCTCTCCCTGAGCTTGGTTCTGCCAGATGTTTCTTCATGTTAAAAGGGAGTTTTGCGTTCTCACTCTCGCCAAGTTGTCTGATTGTTGGGGTTTTCTCTATATTATTGTAGGGTCTTTAACTTACAATATAAAGCACATTGAGGCAACTGTTGGTGTGATTTGGTGCTATATAAATAAAACTGCATTGTGTTTTTGACACAACAGTATCAAAAACTAAGCCAATGCAGAATTAATAAAAACTGCAGTTTCTCTCATAACCACTTGAGACTCCAAAAGAAAGTCAATTCATAAACTCCCATGTTAAAATGCCCAACTTCAGAGAAGAAATAAATATGTTTATTTTTACAGTCTGGCACAAAATTATTACGACAGCTAGTTGTCCCCTTTGTGACAGTTGTTCAGAGGGTGTTGTGTTTTTGTAACGCACCCATTTAAATTGCATAAGGATTTAAAGTTGTGCATTATTGGGTGCAAGTCAACTTTGAATGATGAGTGAGCACTAAGCTGCTGTCTGTCCAATAAGCATCATCTCTGCTGATTCAAGCCACTGAGCTGGACCTTGATGTGCTATTTGTGTCTTATCTGATAAATGATATCACTTGGTGTGTATTTGATGAATTACCAAACCATCCAAGAAACCTGTGTTTGAGTTACTGAAATTCTGCTATTTGTAGCCAACATGTTTCACAAGGTGTAACTTTCCCTTTGAAAGCAAATGGCCTCTATTTGCAGTTTGTGTCACACTTTTCACAGTTTCACTACAGCTCAGAGAACAGCTGGCCAGTGTTTGTAGACAAGTCTGTCTCTTCCATTCAAACTATGACCACAGCAATGTATCAGCAACCAAAGCAATCACAAGGAGGCTTTTGCCAACTGATCAGGAAATACTCATTTTCCCCTTATGACTAGTGGTTGCCAGATGGTCGTGGACCAGTCTCTAGGCTTGTTTGACCGGGACCTTGTTCACATATTGACTTGACACTTATCACTATGATTGTCACACATCCAAAATTTGGTTAGTGTCACTTGTCTGCAAAACCTTAGTACAGTGAATGGATGTTTACTGAGCTAGCTAGCATTAGATCCTTTTTCTCCACCCTTTTCTATAAATGCCCACTATATGGACCAAAGTACTGGGCCACCTACACATTACAACTACAGGAGCTGTTCGGTCATGGAAACCCATACCATGAAGCTCCCAGTGAACAGTTTCTGTGCTGAGGTAGCAGAGTGTTGGTGACTTATGCTCACTCAGCTACCCTGCTGTGTAACTTTATGTGGTCTGACACTTTGTGGCTGAGTTGCTGTGGTTGCATTAATACCACTTACAGTTGCTTGTGGACTATCTAGATGGGAAATTTCTCAAACTGATTTATTGCAAAGTTGGGATCTTATTACAGCACCTCGCTTGAGTTTGGAGAGCTCTTTAGAGCAACCCATTCTTTCACAAATGTTTATAAAGTCAGACTGCATAGCTGGGTGCTTGATTTTATACACTTGTGGCAAAGGGACTGGATCCAAAGATTAAAAGGTGTGGCCCAATAGTTTTGTCCATATAGTGTATGGTCAATTTGGGCAAGTTGCACAGTTCTGAGACCCACAGTACTTAATTTTTTTTGCTGACTCATGAAGTTTTTGCTTCACATCACTACAGGGCTTGCTATTGCAATAGTCCCTTCTTGTCTCAGGTGACTCCTTTTCTCATGGTGGAGTTGTTTTCTAGTTTAGAAATGCACTCTCAGGAGGTCCACATCTTAATTGTTCCCTGTGGAAAGGGGAGAAGACGTTGTCCTGCTTTCTTCCAGAGAGCTGTCGCCTTTTCTGTGAAAAGCCGCATGCTGATGTTTGCATTGCAGTTCATGCGTTTAGCTTCTATCTCCACAGGAGGCCACAGTGCAAAGGTAGAGAGCGGCAGATACTGTCTGTGAATCTGTATTTGCTGCTTGTACAAAAAGCATGCAGAAAATGATGATGCAGTTTTTGTAACTGTAAAGTGTTTATCTCTTGCAAATGTTAAATCACAACATAATCTGCCAAAAAGAGCGAAAATTGGATTCTGCTTTATCTGTCTCCAGCGTGGGTTTTCCAGCCTCTGGCAGCTCAAACTTTTTCTATCTCTGGTGATTTCACTATAGTTACTCAGTCCACATTGTTCGCCTGATAAAACTGGCTGATTACTGCGATGAGGCACACTGTCACTCTAATTTACACAAATTGTACCCTCCCACTCTGACTGCTGCTCAACTATATTAACACTGGGGCAAATGTGTGGCAGTCAAACCCAGAAAGCCTAATTTGATCTACATGCACACTTCCACACAAATAATCCCACCATGATATTCATTCCTACCAACAATATGCACATTTGGCATTTATTGTTCTTTAGAGCATGTAATTACACTGTTGTAGATGCTCAGTGGCATCTCCTCAGTGAGGATGATTTTGTGAACAATTATTTCAGTTTTGTCATTTCAGCTAATGTTCCTGATGGATGAAAAGCTAAAGAGGGAGGCTTGTTGGAGGTTTGGTAGTGAAGACATGAAACAGCACATGAATGGCCATGAGTTAATGATGACAAAGAGGGTGAGACAAACAACTACATGGGTCACTGCATTGTATCCACACAGACCCGATTGGACAGCCTGCTGGACACTGAGATTATCTGCTGAATGATATGCCTTTATCTGCCCTAATGATGGATTTGTTGATTACTAGATGCAGGCAGGCTATGAGTGCCTGCATATTTGATACCTGCTGTTATCTGTAGAGTATGGAGATGCCAGGCTAAACCACCATGGAAGGATCAGGCCCGGAGATTGTAACCGCACATTTAAAACGGTACACTTATGTAGTGCACTTTGCTTCTCAGTCATGTGTCTCTTATTGCATGGCAGTGGGATGACCATCACTGTCATAGTCAGTGCCTTTGCACCGCCTCAGCATGAGCTGCACTGCATCAACCTGATCACTCCAGCTGCTTCATACTTGCCACTGAATTTAAATCAGTGTTCCTGCTTATCTCTGTCACTTCATTACACTGCCGTTTATTCACATTGTCTGTTACCGGCTAGATTTTTATAGTAATACAAACAGGATGGTAGTTTTGTTCAGCTGATCCACAACTTTGGACCTGATTCTCTGGATATCTACACTTACTGCTTGATGTGTTTTGGATGAAAGAGCCAGACAATCTTTTCTGACTTTTCCAGGCCTGTTTTACTCCCTGGCGTATTAAATACTGTATTGTCAAAGCAGCTGGCATATGACATTTACACACAAGGCCTCCTTTAGCACCAGTGTGATACAGTGGGCATGTTAGCAGTCTTAATAAACATTTTTTTAAATGTGCAAGGTTACTGTTGTGAAGGGGCATATTCTGACACAAGCCCTGATTTTTCCTAAACCTGACAAAGTGTCCTGGTTTTTGGATTGTTCTGTTTTGGTGAAGCTATTTTCTGTTTTATTTGGGTTATTCTCCATTGTTATAAGTTTTACTTCCTTTGGTAATTTTCCTCATTTAGCTTGACCTTTGTTGTCTTCCACACCTCGCCTGTGTTCAGACTGCTAATCACCTACTAGTGTGCATACTCCCCAATTTCCAATCTTCTTTACCAGATTGTTTTGTTAATTTTTCCCAAACTTTTTTGTTTTCTTTGTGTTCCTAATATTATTTTCTGTTTGACCTTATGGACTGCTTTATGAACTCTGACTTTTGTCTCATTGTATTTGACCACTATCAGTTTTAAATGAAATTAAACATCTGCAGTTTTTAACCATGCCTCTCAGTGTCCTGCATTGTGCATTTGGGTCCTTTCCCTCCAAATTACTATACTAAGTAGTTTAAGTCACTAAGGAAAAGACCAGAAAAATTTAAATGAATCAATGAATGAAAACAAAGTGCAAAATGTCTGTGTAGGTTCTCAGTCATCCAGATCATAGTAGTCTCTGGAACTTGTTTCTTCAAGAAACAAAAGAAGTTCAGTTGGCCTTTTTTCAAGCTCCAGAGACCCGAAGTGCAAAACCAGTCACAAAACTGCAGTCTCCTTGTTGGTTAAACCTGTGACTTGTGCCGCTGTCAAACCTTCTAATATAGACTAAAAGCAGACCTGTTATGTCTCAGTGGCTGGTTTTTCCCATCCAGTGCATCCTTGACTGCTGCCAGAGAAAACCTTGTGTGTAGTGGTGAGACAGAGGCAACATCATAAAACTGTAGTATTTTCAGCTCTGTGATGAGAGCTGTATGCTAGAGACTTTTTCTTGAGTGCCAGAGCGGGGATGATATTTACGGTTTTCAGTTAAAATTTTGTATTTAATAACAACTGTTATGTTATATCCTTTGTTGTGTTGTTTGAGTTATGGATTTTTTGGGGTTTTGGGTTCCTGCTTCGATGATTACAGTGTTAAAGTTGAAGTACTGATTTGTAATAAGCTTCAGCTCCTACTTTGAGTTTGTTATTTTTGCATTTAGTCCTCTCAGTGTTTTTATGTCTGTTCCATCTGTTTCATTTCTGTCTTAATGTCTTGGTTCCTCAAGTCTGACTTATGTTTCTGTACATGTCTGTATTGATTCTCTTGTTTATTTACAGTTTTACTTTGAAGATTTTTTTTTCTTTCATGTCTCATGTCAGTGTTGCTTCATTCTTTGTGATTCTACCATTTTCTACCTGTATGTAATTCGGCTCATCTGTCTCCTGTTTCTTGTTCCAGTCAGTCCAGTTTGTATAAATAGTCCTGCCAGATTGCTTCTCTCTCTATAAATAGTCCTGTCAGATTGCTTCTCTCTCTATAAATAGTCCTGTCAGATTGCTTCTCTGTCTATAAATAGTCCTGTCAGATTGCTTCTCTGTCTATAAATAGTCCTGTCAGATTGCTTCTCTATGTATCAATAGTCCTGTCAGATTGCTTCACTGTGTGTGGTTTGTTTGCTTCCTGTATTTCTCTGTGGTTCCCATGCATCTTTGGATTCTTGTTTTGTGGACTTTGTTTACTTTTTGGACTTTGATAACAGGCGATAAACACAACTGCCTTTGTGTTTGAGTCCTCCTCGACACACTCCTTGACGCTCATAGAGTCCATGGTCAGACCACAATGAAGATGACATGCTAGAGACAAATAATTTTTTATATGGCAGGTTAAGAAGTTAATATGTACAAATATTCCCATTTAACTGTAGAAGTAGAGGTGGGAGAGGGTAATGCACTAATTGCAATTTTTTATTTTATTTTATTACTTTCCTTGAGTTGCATAATTTAATTAATTATTTTACTGGGTGTTTTTTGTTTGTTCTTGTCTTCTTTTGCCTATTTTCCCACCCTGGATCGCATTTGCTCACATCCAGCTGTAAACAGTGTTAGAGTTCAAGTGATCAAAGCTAAAAAGAAATGCCAGTGAGTATTTTAGGAGGATAAATGAATTATAAGAGGCTCCATTATTTATGATGCATCTTCCTCAGTACGCATACCTCCTGCACTCTGACCTCTCTTTTATGTGTGATTCTAAATTTAGTCTCTTGTAATTGATGTCCCAGGTGGGTCATATCATTGCTTTGCGCACTGTTTGTTTATCACATATCAGAATGAAGTGCACAGAAATTTAAACATTACATGTTGGCATGCAGTGGCTGAAGCATGTTGGCGATCAGAGCATGCACATTAGTGAGGTGCTCATCAGGCAGCTATTGTCCAGCCCACAACCCATTACAATATGAGTAATAAAAATGTAACACCAAACAGCACTTAATGAGTATCCTTCTCAGTATTTAAGAGTTGAAGGTGAGGACAGTCCTGCATTGCATTATAATCCAACTAAACACACACACATCAGTATCGTAAGAGGTTAATTTTGTAATGTACAATTTATCTTGCTCACATCTATGTGAGGATTTGAGTGATAGAAATGATTGTTAGCCCTGTGATGAACTGGCGACTTGTCCTGTGTGCACCCCGCCTCTCACTCAAAGTCAGCTGGGACAGGCTCCAGCCCCCAGCAACACCAAGTTAGAGTTAAGAAAAGGATGGATGACTGAATAATTTGTCTCTCAGCACACTGGACCCTGCTTCATCAGTGTTTCTTGCTGGCTGCAGTAACTCATGCTAATCAGCAGCAGTGTGGATAAGCAGTGATGAGCCAGAGGCTACATTTAGACAAGGAGAGCAGTTGTACAGCTGCATTGTGTTATTTGGACGACGCTAATGTTTAATATAATATGCTGCAGCCTCCTCATTTTTCTCACTTCGCTGTCTTATCCCATAAACCCCACACAGCTTACCCCCAAATTAAGTGAACAGATAAAACAAAACCTTTGCCTTTCTTCTGAAAGAGTTACGTTTTGTGATGGCTCATACTCATACTCTTGATTCCCTGCTTCCTTTGGATTAATGTCAGCCTCTGTAACAAAATGGAGGCTGAATGGAGGCTCATCCTTAGAGGCTGTATTACAACATCTCAGAAAAAATTGTTAGAAACACATGAAAGCACAAGGTCTCTTTCATTCAAGCCAGAGTGGGTATTATTCACAAAGGCCAATGTAATCTAAGGTTTTCAGTCTGGCACTGAAGCTTTGGATGTACTTTTTTCCTTGCAGAAAAAAAAAAGATAGAGTGAACAAATAAGAAAAAAATGGTTCCACTGATTAGAGATGCAGAGATGCAGGAGGAGCTGTGAACAGTGCTGCTGGAGGTAATAATGATCCCTTATAAACCCCATTAACCTACAACATCCACCTGCAGTCATTGACCAATCTGATGTTATTAAAATTCAGCCAATGCGCATTCATATAGTCATGTGAAAAATAAAAATTACATAGGACTCTATGCAGTCCTGTGAAAAACTAAGTACAACTTGTATCTGAACAAACCAGAAGACTTCTGGAACAGTGTCCTTTGGACGGATGATACTAAAGTGGAGATGTTTGGCTATAATTCACAGTGCCACATTAGTGAAAACTAAACACAGCATATCAACACCAACACTTGTCATATTCAAAACTGAGTCATGCAACAGGATGATGATCCCAAGCACAGCAGGAAATCTCCAACAGAATGGCTGTAAAACAAAAGAATCGAGGTGTCGCAATGCTGTGGTGAGACCTTAAGAGAGCTGTGCGTAAACAAATGCCCACAAACCTCAATGAACTGAAGCAACAATGTACAGAAGACTGGGCCAAAATTCCTCCACAAGGGTGTGAGAGACAGGATAAAGTCATACAGAAAACAATTACTTCAACTTACTGCTGCTAAAGGTGGTTCTACAAACTACTGACTCAAAGTGTGTACTTTGTTTTTCACAGGACTGGAGAGAACCCTGTGAAAACTTTCTTTTTCACATGACTTTATATTGAAGCTGCATTTTGACCATATGTTGGCTTAAATATTTTTTAAATAATCAGCTATTTTTATGTATAAACTCAGGCAGGATTTGTCTTCCTGATCCTGAATAATTCTATATAAAACCAAAGATGCCACTTTGTTATTGCCTTTCACGAAATGCAATCAAAGTGAACCAAAAAGCCTCTTAAACACCTGGCTGTCTGCATCATCTCCTCATCCTGATTTCATTTTCCATTTTAGATATCAACATTGAGCCACTTTAGCTAATCTAACTTTCATATGATATGTTTAATACACCACTAGCAAGACTGCATCATTATCCATAATCTGCAAACCACGAAAAGTATGAGTGGCATGGTAAGTAAACACTAACTCTATGTGTGTCTGCACATATGCATGCATGTGTGTCTGTATGCCTTTCTGTTTTTGGACATCACATCAAAGTGTGAATGTAGTCAGACGTTTTTCTGTTTGAAAAGTGATCAGTGGTCCATTAGCATCTTCATCTCTTATCCATCATTGTTGGTCTTACCTCTTCACTATTCATGCAATCACTTTACTTCTGACCCTTTCAGCAGAAAGCACTCAGAGGACTGCAAACAAATCCTATAAATTCTCTGATTATTATTTATACAATTGAGGCTTTAAGAGGGGAGTTCCTATAAATACTCCTCCACTTTTCTTCTGTCATTCACACATACATAGTAGTTATATATGCATTTTATCCTACATCCAAGCACACACACACACACACACACACACACACATGCAGATTTATAAGCTGCCCTCTTCTGCTCTCTCTCTCTTTCTGCTTTCTTCCATTTCTCTCTGATCAGCAGCACAGCAGCTCTGTAGTGAGGAGATAAAATTTCTCCTTCTACTTCTTCTGCATCCTCAGCGCCTGAACCCCCTCCCCCAGCACAGCAACCATGCTTCTTTGGGGTCCAAACCAGAGAGGGATAAGAACCACAGAATGAGGGGAAGATGAGAAAAAGGGGATAAGGGTGTGCTGCAGAATGAACAAACAAATTTTAGTGGTTTAGTGGCCGTGCAACAGCAGCTTTTGCTGCTGCTGCTTGGATTGAAGACAAGTACAGGTTCAGGACCTGATAAAGAAATGATAAAGAGTGTGAAAGGTTGAGAGGGGAGGAGATGAAAGTTAAGAAAGATAGGTCAACTTAAAAGTCAGTGAGAAAAAACTGTGGTGATTTGGAAGAAAGGATGGCCCTCACGCTTTCATCGTTCTCAGTTCCTCCTCCTCCTCCTCAGGTGTTGTGGCCCCTGTGATTTGACAATAATTGAACACTATCTGATCATTCACGGCGGAAGGCGAAGCAGGATTGGCAGAGACAGGGCTATAGATGTAAGTAGACCCACTGGAGCCAGCAGGGCGCTCAGCTTTAGAATAAATTGTTTGATATAATTTTCTCCTCGCGGGAGCCGCAGGATTGGATGATGTATAATGATCCTTCCATCAAACCAGCTGGCTGGACGGCAGTTAATGGTGACTCATATGCAAAGCCCAGGGGACCCTTCCACTCCTCCCCCATTCGTCCTCGTCCTGTAATTGGTCTCCTGCTGTTGCTCTCTTTACGGGTGAGACGCCCCCGTGTGGCGAGCAGGAGAAGCACGGGCACCGCGGGTGGTTTAAAAGCCCCGACTGAGGAGACGCATCCCGCAGAACCGAGGAACTCTACACCGGGAAAAGTTTATCTCCAACAACTACGGGCGACTTAAAGGAGGGAGAAGACACAAAGATGGCAACTCATCCGCAGCAGCCGCCCCAACTGCACCTGGCTGAGCTCACCGCAGCGCAATTCATCGACATCTGGAAGCATTTTGATGCAGACGGTCAGTGCGCTCAAGTGTCTACCAGTCCAGTGACTGTGGAACCAGCGGATCAATGGGTGTTTATTACTAGTTCAAATGTTATTATATGGAAGAGGTCTTGTTAGAAACAAAGGATATAATTTAGTGTATATGCAAGAATTTTGAAAAATATTGAGAGAATGTGAAATGTAAAATCTTCAAAATTAGTGCAGTAATATCTCAAACTGTAAGAAGATTAAGGAAATTAAACAAATAGTAAGAATATAGAGTACCAGTCAAAAGTGTGTCCAAACTTTTGACTGGTACTGTATATAGGGTAAATTTGTGATATCACTAAACAGTTTTCCCATTTTACTTGCCTCCTCCTGAATATGTGTGTGTTTTTATCACTTTAAATCACTGTACATCATTTACGTTGTAACTTTATTCACTAGAAAAATGTGTCAGATGATCTGTAGAGGACTGTAAAGTGTTACAGAGAGGATGATGAAAAAGAGGATGGAGAGAGTTAAAAAAAAAGATCAGAAACAGTGAGATGGAGGGCTGAAAGATAAAAAGTGAGAGAGTGAAGGGGAGATGGGGGAGGGAGTGATGTGGATGCAGAGGAGGGAGTGCAAAAGGGGTAGCAGAGTGGGGGTTGGAGGGAGAGTGAAAAGGTAAGGGATGAGAGGATGCAAGAGTGAAGGAGTGTTTTTCCCCATGGATTTTGTTGGGTGGAGCTTCTGAGTATGAGAGCTTACAGTGAAGTGGAGATTGGATGGTGTGTGTGTGTGTGTGTGTGTGTGTGTGTGTGTGTGTGTGTGTGTGTGTGTGTGTGCATGCGTGCGTGCGTGTGTGTGTGTGTGTGTGTGTGTGTGCACTTGTACAGCTATCAGTCTGAATTTTAGACCATGGGATTGAGGACATTTTGGCTGATCCTCACTGTCACAGCCCTTCAAAGTGCTGTTTGACTTGCTCTTAGGGTTAAGGTTAGAATTAGGTTCTGGTTAGGGTTTAAAGATAGCCATATAAATGTGTGTGAGTGCATGCGCACTGGCATACAGCCACTTATGGGAAGAGTCTCCATTAATGCAAGTGTTGCTCAAGTAAAAGTAAATAACTATTAATGGGAGAGTTCATCTTATAATCAGATTTAGGTATTTTCCCTCTGGCCTGTGGAAGTATTTATCCTTCTATATTGTTCTGGACATTTTTGCCTCCTCCTGAATATCATGGAACAAATGTAAATTTCAGGCAGGACCTATTTTTTTCTACCAAATTGCACCTGGCCACCCTGCCACTCTGCAGAAGAAAGTGTTCATCTTCCCATGCCAAGGGGCTCATGCATATGGAATTACAACAGAACATAAACATTAATGGCATCCCCCATCAGTTGAACTGTAATTTTAGCTACAATCATGTGAAAAAGAAAAACTTCACAGGACTTTATGTGCTCCTGTGAAAAGCTAAGTGCACTCTTACTGCTTTCATAGGAACTAAGAGGGTAAGAAGCAGCAAGGTGATGCTAATCAGATGACCCTTATTAACTGATCATCAGCAAGTGTGAGCACTTATATAAAAGCAGAAGTTTTGGCAGCTTGTTGGTCTGGAGCATTCAGGTGTGTGCCACAATCTTTCTAGCAGTGGACGTCCCAGCAAATTCACCCCAAGTTCAGATGGTGCAATGCTGAGAGAAATCACAACAAACCCAAGAGCTACATCTCAGACTCTACATGTTGAGTATTAGAAAAAGACAATTAGAAAAAGAATGAAAAAGAACACTGCAAGTTACAAAGTCTTAAACCACAAGACTTGTGGAACAATGTCCTTTGAACAGATGAAATTAAGTGAAGATGTTTGGCAATACTTTTAGGGACAACCAAAAACAGAGCATCAGCACAAACACTTCACTGCAACTTTCAAGCACGGTGGTGGAGGGGTGATGATTTGGGCTTGTTTTGCAGCCACGGGAATTGGACACCTGCAGTCACTGAGTCAACCATGAACTCCTCTGTATACCAAAATGTTCTAGAGTCCAATGTGAAGCCATCTGTCTAACAGCTTAAGCTTGGCTGAAATTGGGTCATGCAACAGGACAGTGATCCCAAGCATAGCAAATCTACAACAGAATGGCTGAAAAAGAAAAGAATCAAAGTGCTGCAATGGACCAGTCAAAGTCCAGACCTCAACCCAATTGAGATGCTATGGTGGGACTTAAGAGAGCTGTGTCTGCAAACCTCAATGAACTGAAGCAATATTGTAAAGACAAGTGGGCCAAAAATTCTTCTACAGCAATGTGAGAGACTGATTAAGTCATACAGAAAACAATTACTTTAAGTTTTTGATACTAAAGGGAGTTCTACCAGCTATCTAATCAGGGGTATACTTTGATTTTCACAGGATTATAGCTGCATACTTCTTTTGCAGATGTGGACAGTAGAAAGAAAATTCTCAGAACAAGGATGGTAAAATTTTTTTGAGTATCTGGGTCATGATTTCAAGATTTTCAAATGTTTTTTTGAGCTTTGAGCAACACAAGGAAAATGCTAATAAGTTCATTTAAATTTCAGAGAAGGCAGTTTAATTTAATTTTGGGATGAACTTGTTGGAAGTTGGAAGAACAAGCAGTCTTTTTTTTAAATAACTGAGCTGTGCTAGTTTTTGTGTAGTTAAGTGAAATACACTATATTGCCAGAAGTATTCACGCACTCATCCAAATCATTGATTTCAGGTACTCCAATCACACCCATGGCCACAGGTGTATAAATCCAAGCCTCTAAGCATGCAGACTGCTTCTACAAGCGTTTGTGAAAGAACAGGTCGCTCTCAGGAGCTCAGTGGATTCCAGCGTGGTACTGTGTTAGGATGCCACCAGTGCAACAAGTTCAGTCATGAAATTTCCACGCTACTAAATATTCCACAGTCAACTGTTTGTGGTATTATAACAAAGTGGAAGTGATTGGGAACGACAGCAACTCAGCCACAAAGTGGTAGGCCACGTAAAATCTCAGAGTGGGAACAGAGATGAGGACACGCACAATCCAAAAATATGAAAAACTGTGTGTCGGGCCAACAAGCAAAAGCAAAAAGAAGTCCACACACCAGCAAAAGCTCCTGAGTAATCATTTAATATAAAACTATAATATGAGTAACGTTTCAGGCCACAGATGACAGAGTGGGGCCAGCGGATGCTGAGGCGCATAGTGGGCAGAGGTCACCAACTTTCTGCAGAGTCAATTGCTACAGAACTCCAAACTTCATGTGGCCTTCAGATTAGCTTAAGAACAGTGCATAGAGAACTTCATGGAATGGGTTTCCATGGCCGAGCAGCTGCATCCAAGCCTTACATCACTAAGTGCAATGCAAAACATCAGATACAGTGGTGTAAAACACACCGCCACTGGGCTCTAGAGCAGTGGAGATGTGTTTTCCGGAGTGACAAATAACACCTGCCTCCATTTATCAATCTGATGGATGAGTTGGGGTTTGGTGGTTCCCAGGAGAACTGTACTTGTCTGACTGCACTGTGCCAAGTGTAACGTTTGGTGGAGGGGGTATTATGTTGTTGGGGTTGTTTTTCAGGAGTTGGGCTCAGCCCCTTAGTTCCAGTGAAAGGAACTCTGAATGCTTCAGCATATCAAGATATTTTTGACATTGTCATGCTCCCAACTTTATGGGAACTGTTTGGGAATTTCTCCTTCCTGTTCCAACATGACTTGAGCACCAGTGCACAAAGCAGGTCCACAAAAACATGGATCAGAAAGTTTTGAGTGGAAGAACTTGACTAGCCTGCACAGAGTCCTGACCTAAACCCAACAGAGCACCTTTTAGAGCAGAGACTGCGAGCCGGGCCTCGTCCAACATCAGTAAACCTCATAAATGCGCTTCTGGAAGAAATAGCAAAATAATGTATTTGCTGGCTTTCATAATCTATAATGAAGCTGAGATATTTTTCAAAAGATTGTTTGCTGTGATTTGAAATGAAGACAGTAAATCTTCTTTTGTAGTGTAAATGGATCAATCTGCAAACAATAACAGCTGTTATATCAGTTGCAAGGAATAAAGTTAAATCAAGTTCCTCTAAAATATTTTAAGTGGCGTTAAGTTCTAAAAACTGGATGTAAGGTTAGTAGCTGAGTAAATGAAATTAGTGATATTCAATCTGATATAAAGCCTGATATTTGTTTACCTGCGGGGCAGCTGAACTGTAGAAGAGCGCCATCATTGCCCCACTTTGTTTCTCGACTGAGCCGATCCAGCTATGCAGATTTTCATTTTGCAACTTCAGTTGAAGGATTACTCTTCTGAAGCCATTGAGAAAAAGCCATGACCTTTATTTGCCCGATAAACTCGCAGTTTGTTTTCATCAAACAGTACAGCCTGACAGTAGTGCAATATCCCACAGAGCCTTCACAAACAGCCTCCTGCTGCCTTCCAACACTTTGGTTCATTTTAACCACAATTTGCCTCTAATCGAAGTTTTTTTTCTGTGCATTAACTGTGCCTATAGAAGGAAAGAGTTAGGTGCATTTCAGGAAGGATAAAAAGGAGTGATTAATTCCTGTCTCCAAGACTGGGTGAACTGCATAAGAGAGAGAAATGTGTTAATCTCCACCTCCACAGTCTGTTTTGGTGATATGCTGGCAGCAGACCTTTGTTGAATAAAATGACATCAAAAACTTGCTTTCTTCACCACAACTGTAGGCCAGTGTATATTTGCCAGATGGATGCAGCCACTGAGATACAGGTTTGTGGACTCGTGTTTTGAGACCTCAAGTTTGGCAGTTAGATTTTCTGAAACCATATGTCAAAAATGAGTGCTGTAGCTCACTGATAAACCAATGGCACTGCACTGCGTGCTCATAAATTTGTGAATTCTCTTATTATTCTCTTATTAGTTACAAGGTAGCCATGTCCTAAAGTATTCCCTGCTGTATCATAAATTTTACAGTAAATGGGACCATGTTTATGCAAAAATGAATGCTGGATCATGTTAAATCAAGTGAGAATTGTGAATATTTTATCATAGATTTTTATACAATCTGAGGAGACGCTCCCAACAGGGAGGCTTCACTTTTCAGACTCAGTGGCTCCGTCCAGCTTTTATGTACAGTATATCTGACAGAAGAGTTGGCTTCACAGTGAATTAAACACAATGACTGAATCAAATTTTCCTCACACAAACAAAAACACCTCATACAGCTAATATTGCAGCATGTAGTACTTCATTTGGATTTGTCTTCACACCTAGAGGTGAAACAGTCAGTTACCCTTTCTGAGAAATCTGATTCCCACATGACCCTTATTGTCATTTTCAGTCATTACGCGTTAATCAGCTGAATTGTTTTCAAGGTGTCACTGAGCAATCAGCAATTGAGCTGTGTTTTTGTTCGGGGAGAGAAAGGACTGCATCTGCTTGGTGTGCAGTGGTGCGCTCTGTGTGACAGCTGAGATTCACATTGCAACATAAACTGTGGCAGTGAGCCCCGAAGAACTGAATGCAGTTACTTATGTATCCACAGGGTTTGGACACATCACCATAGATTATTTGCTCATTTCCAACATCCATCCATCCATCCACCACTTATCCAACCCATATGTACCATATTTTTTCAAATTCCAAATGCAAAAAACATGATTTTTCTACAGTTTTAGTTCACATCATTTAAAACTCAAAGATTTGTTTGTTTGTTTTTTCTTGGACATTTGTGACTTTCTGTGAGTTTTATCTCTGCTCATTCATTTATACACTCACTGAGTTACTATTATTATTTATAAGAGGAAAAGTATGAGGTAAAAGTCGTGTTAATGTCCAGACTGTTGATCCTGGCAGCTGAGTCATTTTTATAATCTTAATTCTGCAATTTAAAAGCCGTCCATATCATTAATTCACACTTTGATGGGAATTGTGGTTGTTTTGTTGCTGCACTATATTCCAGTCATGCTCAATTTAAATGCCAGCTGCTTATAAGAACTTAGAAATAGTTAAAAAAAAATAAAGCAAATCTGAGCTGAAAAAGCTCAAAAAGGAAAGGAGATGAGCGGATAAGAGATTAAGAGATAAAGATGGGAGCAGATTGCGTCTCTGCATTTTATTCTGTACATGTTTTATTTGAAATAACCTTTATATCAGTGTCTATTTTTGTAACATAAAAAGTAACCCAGACCCCCCCCAACCCCCACCCCACCAACCCACCTTTGGTACAGTACACAAATGGGACTCATTCCTATGTTTAAAGAGAGAATGCTGAATGTCCTTTATGTTACCCTATTAGTGTGACTTGCCTGCTAACCAGTGATGTAAATTATTGTGTTAAATCATCCCAGGTCACATGATCATCATAAGAAGCATAAACCGAGACAGAGGGACAGAATGCCCCAATAAGCATCAATCTGACCGAACCTCTTAGGGAAGAAAAAGAAGGACACAATCTCCACACAGTTAAATGCCAGCTTAGCATGACCTTGTTCATGTTCTTGTGCCATGTACCAACCAAATACAATTGGAAACAGTCAGATTGATTTTGGTACGGCTGTGGCCATGTATTCACTCCACATACGCTCATGCTAGAGGACTTGAGACTGGACTAGCCCTCGAGATTTGGCGACTGTTCCTAAATTTAAAGAACCCCTGGTGACCTTTAATCTCTCATTCAATTTTAAGTCTTTAATCAAATTTTTGAACAGTCAACAAAGCTTGGGGTGACTTAAAAGCTTCATAACACCATTTGTGCCAAACTAATTTTGTTCCTCTGGTGCGCCGCAGGAAATGGTTACATTGAAGGGAAGGAGTTAGAGAACTTCTTCAGCGAGTTGGAGAGTGCTAGACGAGGAGCAGGGATGGTGAGTGTGTCTGTACATCCATCTTTTTCTGTTTATCCAGTTCTGGGATAAGTGGTTCTATCACAAGCCTGACACAAACAGACAGACAACCATTCACAGCTATAGCCAATTTAGAACTACCAATTAACCTGACATCTTTGGATTGTGGGAGGAACCTGGAGAGAACCTACGCAAGGGACGGGGAGAACATGCAAACTCCACACAGAATGACCCCAGGCTGGATTTGAACCCAAGACATTCTTTCTGTGAGCCAATAGTGCTACCCACCACACCACTGTACCGCCCCAATAATTTAATATAATGTGACATTTTGTGTGTCTTTCACTTTCTAGTCAAGTCACAGTTTATCTTTACAACACATTTAAAACAACCTCAGTTGACTTCAGTGCTATACGGGCTAGACATTAGCCATAGCATTTATCTCTTGTCTTATTTGTAACAATGTTACACTTACTGTTAGATGTTTATGTTCTTTATATATTTAAATCAATATTTTATCTTCATCGTCATCTGATGTCTCTGATTGGAGTATTTTGCGCTCACAGGGATCATTGTGTGCAGAAGAATCAGAGTCACATGACCCGTGAACTGCCCCATTTTATACGAGGGCGCACAGAGCATGAGGGAGAAAGCAGAAACAGGTTATCATAATGTTATATCTGTTACCTCCAACTGGGGTTTTAGGTTTTGTTGAGCCAGCTAATGCAAAGAAAGCCTGGCTGCATTGAACTTAATTTATAGTGTAACGACTGAGGTTCAGCCCAGCTCTGAGAGGGCAGACCTTGAATCCTGTGTAAACTCAAAACTCACGTATAGACTCATTTTTAGTCCTTGAAGATCATGCTTGTCTGAATAGAGAGGGGAGATGTCTATTTTCAGATTGTGGTGTTGATATTTTTGTGTTTTTCTGTTGTTTTGTTTTTTCTGCCCATTACTAAGCCTTGCTGTATGTGGTGTGTAAGTGTAATCTCTCATATATTTCACATATTTTGATAAAAGTAATTTGATGTGTTTGCAGGATCCCTCGCATGCTGCATTCAAAGAAAAGATGAAAGAGTTCATGGCCAACTTTGACAAGAATTCTGATGGGAGAATTGAGATGTCAGAGGTGAGGACAATTTACCAGCTGCAGCCTCCCAGGTGTCCTGTGGTGGTCTTACTTAGACACATTTTGTTTGTCCCTCTCTCTCATGTGTTCCCTGTTTATCTTCGTTGTAAACAGGCTCTACATTTTAAATGCTTCCTGCTTTTTAATTCCAAGCCATAAACATGAAATATATGATATTTGG
Source organism: Pterophyllum scalare (assembly GCA_024447675.2). Lineage (NCBI taxonomy): Eukaryota > Metazoa > Chordata > Actinopteri > Cichliformes > Cichlidae > Pterophyllum > Pterophyllum scalare. The sequence goes on along the minus strand of JAMQGT020001300.1, from coordinate 17,096 downwards.
TTAATAATCCTCCCATTTCTTCATGTATCGCTCTGCAGTTGGCTCAGATTCTGCCCACAGAAGAAAACTTTCTGATCTGTTTCAGAGAGTTTGTTGGATCCAGTTCTGAATTCATGGCTGTAAGTTGACAAATACACACATTGGCATGGCTCACTTTGATTGCTGACATGCAGCAAGTACTCTTATATAACCCTACACATTTGGTCAGCCAAGCTCACATGTTTTGCCGAACCCATTCTGTTTAATGAGTGTGAAGAATTAGCCTCCTTCCTTCTGTGCTTCTTTTGAAGTCCAATATTTTGGAGGGAAAGTTGCTCACTGACTGATAAATCTTAGTGAGCTGTGAAATTTTCTCACAATCGCCTCAAGTCAGTGTCCCATTACAGCCCGTCCCATGGGACATCCAATCAGCTGTCTCACATTTCCTTTTATTTTCCTGCCAAGTTAGGACACCTGTTTCATGTGGGGACAGTCCAGTGTGGGTGTAAATTGTTCATTTGAAGCCTGGATACTCACAAAATGTTCGATATAGTACTGAAAATTGCTGTGTTTGAGATCTAGGTCACACTCAGCCCTGACAGCAGAATGACATCACTGATGCGCATAAATTCTCTTTGGTTGTTTTGATGAATAGTTGAAATATGAAACTCTAAATAAACTCAAATTAAAGTTCTTAATGTCTATAAAGTAGGATTGTAGGAGTAAATAGTTATCAGATTACTTTAATCCTGAGAAGCATCTAAATATCAGCTATGACAGATTAATTGCATTAAAGGGGTTTTCCCAAAGATATTTAATACCTTGTAGATAGTAAAGTAGAGATCTCTTCTTTGAGAGAAAACATTCTGATCCACTGTAAATAAACTGTACAAACACGCACTTGTCGTGCTCTGCTTTAGGAGAGTTTTCAGTGGTGTGATGCTCAGGCTGTTCTGCATGTTAAAGCTATTCTCAGATAGCCATACATTATGAATGGCGTGCAGCTTTCTGCAGGGGAAACGCAGTGAGTGCTGGAGGACTTTTATGTATCCATCTTTGATAAGCTCTTTGACAAAGTCAACATTTACATAGTGTTTGTTTTTACTTTAGTCTGTATTAGCGTGTAAGGATTTTATTTATTTTTTACTGTCACTGTGGTTAAAGATGACACAGTGTTTTCTAAAAACATTACTCTCATCCTGCAGGCCTGGCGGAAGTATGACACTGACCGCAGTGGATACATTGAATCGAATGAGCTGAAGGTAAAGCATCGAAGCTCGCAATAAAGCTAATTAAAGTAGCATCATAATGCGATTGTACAGTTTTGTAGGGTTTGCATGTGCATTTTGACATTTAGAAGTCTTCTTTGCAAACCATTTTCTTCAGACTGCAGGTGAACTTGGCTCAATTTTGCTCTTGCATGATCTGCTTTTCCATGACACTTAGAACAGCATGAGAATCACATCTGATCTTTTCAGTTCTGATCTGGACTTTGTAATCCTAGATCAGATTCAATGGCTCCAACACTGCATGCAGACACACTTTGTTACATCCACCAAAAGCAATAGTCCAAACTTATCATCTGCTCATGAATTCACTGGCCTACACAACACATCTAAATATAAATGAAATAGTAAAAGATGACATCAACAGCCTCTGAAGTCATCTGTGCAGTACATTCAGATCGATCACTAAGGCTTGCAGTATGAACATACATCACTTCTGCCCTATTCAATCTTAAAATGCCCCTACCTGTGAAAATAACTGTGCTCGTAATTTGCATAGACACACCAGTATGTAATACATTTTTAGAAAATCTTTTGACTCATCTATATTTATACATCATTTTCCTTTCATAACAAAAAGGCAGCACTAATTAGATAATATATGGATGTGTGAATGCCTGTAAACAAATCCATCCTTGATTGAGATAGTTAGTTTCTGTCTGTTAGTGGAATTGGTGCTACTGATTGAACTACTCTACTCGTGCCCATGACACGCTCCATTAAAAATCCTGCCATGTGAAAAACAAAACCACAACTTGAAAACAAACACTCAGCTTGCTCATCTAATCACTGACTGAGGTAGTTATTTTGTTCTCACTTCAGGGTTTTCTGTCAGACCTGCTAAAGAAGGCTAACAGAAACTACGAAGACAAGAAGCTCAATGAGTACACGCAGACGATTGTGAGTGCCATGAGGCAAAGTTTGCAAACATGGCAGCCCATTAACAGAGTGGGCTGAACTGCTGCATTTAAGCTCCCTTGAATAGATAACATGTGATACATTACTCTGATGAATTCCTTGTTAATTTTCTTTCTGTGTAGCTAAATATGTTTGATCTTAATGGTGATGGTAAGCTGGGCCTCTCAGAGATGGCCAGGTGAGTGTCATTTACATTTTACTTGTCTGTCAGGAACATTTTAAAAACTTTTCTTCAAGGACACAGTTGACATCTCTGTGTTTTCCCACAGGCTCTTGCCAGTCCAGGAAAATTTCCTGCTGACGTTCCAGGTAAGATTATGCTTGCAAGTAACAAGAGACTGCACCTTCAAATCCTGTCTGTTCCTTTTGATGGTAAGAAGTCAGAAACAGAAGACTGAAGAGAGCTCTGGAGATTCGGAGCAGGGGAGGTTTTGATATGATTGTCGAATGATACGATAATTAAAAGTCAAATAAATCTAATTTAAATCATATATTTTTTTCAAATTTATTTAGGACTGCAGGTTGTAGTTTCAGATGGACTGTCTATGTTCAGGCTGAAATAAAATTAGCTTATAATTTACTTGTTTCAGGTACACTGATTAGTCACAACATGAAAACCACCTGAGTTATCTTGTCCAAGTTCCCCTCCTACTGCCCAAAACGCTCCATGTTTTCTGGAGGATTTACATGAAAACTGTGATTGGCTGGGATCTTGTAACCATGGGTAGTCATGAACCAAGAGGAGTCAATTCCTTGGAAACCACAGAAGCAATCCAGCCACACAAATGAGACCAAAGGGGGACCAAAAAACAGGGTCAGGAACAGTCATGTGAAAAATAAAGTTTTCAGAGGACAATGTGTGCTCCTGTGGAAAAAAAAAGTACACCCTAATTGCTTCCATTAAGAAGCAGCCAGGTGCTGCTAATCAAATGCACTTGATTAATTGATCATCAGCAAGTGTGGGCACTTCTGTGACAGCAGAGCATTCAGGTGTGTGCTAACACAATACCAGAAACATCCCAGCAGATTCACCCCAAGACCAGACTGTGCAACGCTCAGTGAAATTGCAAAAAAACCCCGAGAACTACGTCTCAAATTCTACAGGGCACAATTTTTCTTGGCAGCACAATTAGAAAAAGACTGAGCAAGTGTGGATTGTTTGGAAGGGTTGCCAGGAGAAAGCCTCTTTTCTCTAAAAAGAACATGGCAGCGTGGCTTCTTGAACAATGTCCTTTGGACAGACAAGACATGTTTGGTGAAAACCACCTCATACCAACTGTAAAGCACAGTGGTGGAGGGATGATGACTCAAGCTTGTTTTGCAGCCACAGGATCTGGGCACCTTGCAAACATTAAGTCAGCCATGAACTCCCCTGTATGTCAAAATAATATTCTAGGCTGTTCCTGAGCAGTTTTTGTGGTGTACAGTGTCCTTATGAAGGAAGCCGCAGCTGTTGGGGATGCTGTTCTCATCGGGGTGGGGGGTGGGGGTGGGAGGGTGCTGGTCTGCAGCAAACAGAAACCTCTGGAGCTGAAAAATAAAGCCAATGTTTAAATGCCAGAAATTGCAATTCCCCTAATGCCCACTTAAGGCAGGCTCCAAATATGAGTAGACACCCATAGAAATGTCCAAGTTTATGGCCTTAAAAGCAATGTTTACAGCCTGGGTCTTAGCCTCCTGGACACAGGCAGGTGTGGCTGATTGGAGGCCTAACTGGTCACTGAACTGGACCTTTTGTTTGTTTTTGTACTGTTGGTGCCTTTTGTAGCATTTTTAATCTAATTATCTGACAGATAATATGGCTTTCTTTGTCATCAACCTGTCTGATCACACAGACAGTACAGTGTACAGTGTCTGTTACTTAGTGTCTATGTCAAGGTATATAACCTGTACAAGTTATGGAGCTATCTAATCAAGCATGTAGGTGTTAACTGATATCACCATCTGTCTGCCTTAATGTGATCACTTCTGGCTCCAAAAAAACCCAACAGGGCAATCACAAAAACACAGAAACCATTTGGTAATGTCACAGTGGCTGTGTCCATCTTGTATATACAATCTGTATTAGGTGAGTGGCAAATTGATCAAGTAATATCCACAGGAATACCAAGACCCAAGTTTTCCCAGTATACCACTGGATTGTAAAGAGGGCAGTGGAGTGTTATTCACTCCACTGCCAGTAGTTCTAATGTTGTGGCTGCCTAATACATGCATCATGTATCAGCTTCCATTCTACATATATATCCTATGTGTATTATGTCATGATATGTACCTGCTGACTTGTGAGAGTAGATCTGCAGTTCCTTTCGGACAAAGGATTAGTCTGTCTGCTGAGGATTAACTCAACCCTAGTCGCAGTTATCATAATCTGCATGATTAATATCAGTTCTGGATCTGGCAGGGCTTTTACCGCTCTCTAGAAATATCCATCAATTTCTAACAAATTTCACTCCTTTCTGTTTTTCTCTTGCTCACAGGGTATCAGACTCACGGTGAAAGAATTTGACTCGATCTTCACGTTCTATGATCAGGTGAAAAGAGCATGCTCCTCAGCGTGTGCTGTCACACTTTATATTCTCTTTCATATTCTCTTCCTGTGTATTATGCATGGTGTGTGGTAGCTGAACAAATGTCTCCAGCTGTGCTAGCAGCTTTGTGAAGTTAGTTACTCCGATCAGAGAGCTAGCACCCTTATACAACTGACTTTGAATATCTTGCATAGTCAAATGGTTGTTGATTTTGTTTCACTCTCAACTTCAACTTCCCCTTGTGGGGACAGGAGTGGAAAACTCCTCCAATTTTGGGGATAGCTACTCTAGTCACATTTCCCTGCAGGGATTCATAAAATTGTTTTGCTTTGATTATCCTATCATGTATTTAATCAATGATTGTTTATAAACTACTTTATAAACAGATACATTGGGTCAGACCTAGGACTCGTTAGTGTGTCTGTGATGCCTTGGAAGAGCCAGAGGCTGTGACCAGACATAAGAGGGTCTGGGCATCCCTGCAACTTGGGCCCAGATCAGTGGTAGAAAGTGAATGAATGGATAATTTTTAGTCCTACTATCATCATGGATTTAGGAATGGGAATTTCAGTCTTTTGGTCCAGTTTGGAACAGACGGAATTGCTTAAACTAATGAATATTTGAATGTATTTTAATGATCTACAGAGGAAAAATCCCAGTGACTGTGATGACTCCTGGGCGTTTCCTCTAGTGCTGCCATAAAGTTGGCATCAAGAATGCCAGCCTCTCTAATATCCATGTCAATTTTTCCTGTTCACTTAAAGATATCGGGTGAAATAAAAGAGGTTAAAAGAGGCAGAACACTCCAACATTTTGTAACTACTTAATAAAGTTAGAATTTGTAATTATGTGAGCTAACCTGACATCATCAGCCAGGTAAGAATCTCATCACAAAGAGTGCTGATCATCAAACACCACATGGCTACAGAAGTGTTACTTTTTCTAACTTTCACACATTATTTAAACGTGAACACTGTGCAGATGTCTCTCATCATCACACCAGCGTCAGTCATGCTAGCCAGTTGAACCTAAACTTAACACATTATAATGACAACACTGCTAACTTAACACTCACTTAACATTGTGTTGGCATTCTGATTTTGCATGGCCATCTACTTTTAGGAGAATCTTCTTTTTTTTTTGTCTGTATAATTCAGACCACCTTGTCTTCTCCACCAGGATGGTAATGGATGTATTGATGAGCAGGAGCTCGATGCTCTGCTGAAGGACCTCTGTGACAAGAACAAAATGGTAATGAATAGTCAGCCTATTGATTGATCAGTTCAGGTTACTTTTCTACTTGCCGAATATAGAGCAGAGATGAGATAGATGCCTGAGATGCTTCAGCAATGTACAACCCTGTTCCAAAAAAAGTTGGGACACTGTATAAAATGTAAATAAAAACAGAATGCAAAATCTCATAAACTCATATTTTATTCACAGTAGAACATATAAAACATGCAAAATGTTTAAACTGAAGCATTTTATTGTTTCATGAAAAATATTAGCTCATTTTGAAGTTGATGATAGCAACACGTCTCAAAAAAGTTAGGACGGGGGCGACAAAAGGCCGGAAAATTAAGTGGTACTAAAAAGAAACAGTTGGAGGAATGTTTTGCATCTAATTAGATTAATTGGGAACAGGTCAGTAACATGACTGAGTATAAAAGGACAGCTTCTTAGAAATAAAGATGGGCTGCGGTTCACCAATCTGCAAAACACTGCATCGACAAATTGTGTACCGGTTTCAGAATAATCTTCCTCAGTGTAAAATTACAAAGACTTTGAATATCTCTTCGTCTACAGTCTACAGTACATAATATCATCATGCAGAGAATCTGTAGAAATCTCTGTGCAATCTGAAAATCACTATTGGATGCCCGAACTAAAGAGGAAAGGGACCGTACAGCTTGTTATCAGCTCTCAGTTCAAAATCCTGCACCTCTGATGGGTTGGGAGTGCCTCAGGGCCTATGGAACTTGCAGCATCAATGCTAATACAGGTTTTAGAGTGACATATACTTCCCATCCAGATGATGTCTTTTTCAGAGAAGGTCTTGCATATTTCAGCAAGACCACGTACTGCATCTATTACAACAGCAAAACCTTCCTCTCCCAAAGGTCCAGCATCTGCTCTCCTCAGTTCCCAGATGTTTACAGACTGCTGTTGAAAGAAGAGGGGATGGTGCACAGTGGCAAACATGGCCTTGTCGCAACTTTTTTGAGACGTGTTGCTGCCGTTGAATTCAAAATGGTAGTTTTTTTTTTTTAAACTGGTGCATTTTCTCATTTGATGTTTTCTATGTGATATTGTGAGTAAAATATGAGATTATGAGATTTTCAAATTCTGCTTTTATTTATATTTTACACAGCGTCCCAACTTTTTTGGATTTGAGGTTGTTCAACGTGCTTGTAGGCAACTTTGTGTCCACTGACTCAAAGGGTGCCTGTGTCATTTATTGCAGGACGTGGACTCAACTGGACTGGAGGATTACAAGAAGAGCATCATGGCTCTATCAGATGGAGGGAAACTGTACCGCACTGAGATGGAGATCGTCCTCTGCCGGGACTCCATGCTGTGACCCCTCTGCCCGTGATGTTGCCATCCTCCCCCACTGCCTCCTCCTTCCTACCACCTGATGTAATCTGCTGCATGTGTGACCCTTAACCTCGCTTACAGCACTTAGAGTAAAGACAAAAATGCTCCTGAAAGCACAGTGTGTATCACAGCCCTGCTGTTTAGTCTTTGTACCACTCAGTTTCTTCATCTTTTTTTTTAAATATGCAAATTAATAGAGACAGCTTTAGCAGTGATTACTGGAATATATTGTGCATTTATTTATTTATTTATTTGATGTCCCGTTTTTGATATGCATTTGTATTTTTTAATTAATTTCTGTCTAAACAGTTTCCTCTCCAATTGACTTCAAACTGAATGCTTCTGTTGCATCTGTTTATTTATTTCAAAATCATTTATTATGAGCTCTGTTTTATTTGACGAGGCTTGTACTGTTTTACTAAAGATATTACAGAAAGAATGAATCAATATAACAGGACAGCCCTTGTCCCAGTCATTCACTTGCATTAAAAAAAAGTCCCACCAGCACATAAATACTGTTTTTGTTACACCTCAGTTATCAGGGGGATCATTTCCACTGTGCCACAGCTGCTGCATTAAGGCGTTTATGTAGTCTGGTCCCACTCTTAGTGTTGCATGGCAGATGCCCAGAGCTAGTGGTTCTCCTCCAGAATACTCCACCTTCACTTTCTAATCTCCTGGTACCAGAAAGTGTGATGTTGAAAGAGCTTGTGCTGCTCCATTTTTTATAAAGGGGAGTCTCAGAAGAACTACCCTGAGATGAAGTCAGCAGAGGAAGAGGAGCTGGAAGACAAACAACCAAAAAAAAGCAGTAAGGGATGAACAGCTCACTCTTCCTAACATCATTTGCAATGTTAGATAATTGAAACATAATCTCCAACACAAAAACTATCTGCCATATATTTTTTCTAGATTATATGTGGATTAGTTCACCAACACTGGAGTAACATGAGGAGGAAGGCTCCAAAAGATGCAGTTACTGATATTGTCATATTTTGACCATTTTTGTTTGCTTTCCATATGAGAGGAGAGTCAACACCCCCCTGTTCTTCAGCATAATGGAACAGTCTACCTTCCATCAATTAATCATCAGCTCTTTCATCTTTAATTAAACTCACTATCTTTAAAGCACACCATGACTGCTACACACACTCTCAAAAAGTACAGTGCTCACCTCCTAACAGTAAATCTTGATTGTTGAGTAAATGTGGGCACACACACACACACACACAGACACATGTATAATGCTCACAGAAGAGAACAAAGTGAAAAACTGGGCTGCAGCCCGAGCTGTTAACTGCTGACAACAAGGAAAACCACAGTTATATCCGCTCTGATTCCCTCACACTCATCAGTCCCACTCGGCAAGAGGAATGAGACAAGCAGATGAGATCCCTGTCTATATTATTCACACACACACACACACACTGGTCTTGAATTTAAAAGGCAAACACTGTTTTCCATCATATGTTTTTTCTATTGTTTTTTTTTAATGCAATGGGCAAATTATATTGATACTAGCACTTGCTGTAAAACATTTTGTTGTAGTTCTGTCTGTGGGAGACCCATCTAGAGACAATAAGGATTTCTTTTTCACATGACTTATTCCAATTTTATCCCCTTTATTTCCTGTTTTACATCATACACTGTATTCTTCAACCTCCAGAGACTCAAGGTTTTGTTTGGGATGCATTTTTAATTTCTCCTAACGATTTGGGATTAGTTGGACCTGATGAGTCTAGAAACTAAGCATCAAGTATTTTCTTCACGTATGGCCTCATATAGGTCAATGGGTTTATTTATTATTTTTATTATTTTATTTTTGCCTCCTGGATCATATATTTCAGGCATATCCAACTGGGAGGAGACCCAGGGGTAGGCCCAGGACACACTAAAGAGATTATGTCTCCAAGCTGGCTTGGGAACTTCTCAGTGTCTTCCCAGAAGAGCTGTAGGTGGCTCGGGGGACAGAGGTCTCTGCTTCGATTGCTGCACCAACTACTCTGACCCAGCTACGTAGTGGGAAGTGGATTGGTGGGAAATTGTATTTTACATCTTACTATTGGTGCTGCAGAGATTTTGAGATATACATTAGTTTGATTTGTGCAGATTTCATGCTGCCTGTGAAAATCTGTGCAAACTTTTAAAGCTTTTCTTTATTGTCTGTCTCTTAAACCATGTCAAGCACTCAAATGCACACTGAAACAAAAATCCATTTTTTTGAGGGTCCTGTTTTAAATTGTCTACCTGCACGAGTTATAGTATAATTACAGAATAATTCAAAAGCAATAATGATGTGTGAACTTCAACGTAGAACATTATGTTCTTTGCAGCTGAATGGCCATGAGGTGTATAATAACTGTCATCCAGGTTTACTTACATATTAAAATTCAAGGAAATTTAAGGACCCCCATTCCCTCACAGCTGTTTCATTTATTCTGCTTTATGAGCCCTCTGCTCAGATTAACAATGACTGGAGCAAAGCTGGGAACTGAAGGAGCTCTAGAGGCCTTGTTAGGAAACCCGCTGTATCACCAATATGATTACAAGGATAAAGTTTTTTATGCCTATATCTGCTTATTTTGCCCCATGACAGGCTGGCGACCTGTCCAGGGTGTACCCTGCCTCTTGCACTATGGCAGCAGCTAACCTCACAGGGAGCACAGAGTAAATGAAGAGGTGTGAAACAAAATGGAAAAATGGGTCATTTATAAGTTATAGAAATAAAAACAGACCACATTTATACCACATAATGTTCAAATCTCAGCTAAGCTGTGAAACTTCACTCAGCATTAGAGTCAGTAACAGGCCTCTCTCATCAGTGCTTCCTTTATTCTCTTCTGATGCTTTTCCATTTTAATGCTTCTTTCCACTTTGATCTGTTTACTTCACGCTTCTTCTGCCTCCTTCTTCTCCTCATCACTTAAACCTTCCTTCAGCTCACTGGTTTAAGCACAAATGTAGGATGACTTCAATGCTGCTAGGATTCACTAATTCTTGAGAAATACTTAAGCATTTTCCCATATCATATTTATATTACTTGAGCTTACACTTGGCAAACATATGGTGCGATCACTGGTGTTGAACCTCCAGCTACAATGTATTCCTGATCAAACCCCAGTATGTAACTTCTGACTAAACAAACGCTGAAAGCTGTATTGTGTTATGTCCCTTCTCTAACGGTGGGTCTGCTGGAAATATCCATATCTCCTTTGCACACTGGCAGTCCCACATTCAAGCCAAGAAGACATCCTGTTCTGTCACTCTGTTGGTGTGCCAGTGGAAGCTGCTGTTGTTTGTCAAGTTGCAGAAGAATGTTTTATGGACTTCCAGGCTCTGCTGTGTGATGTTCTTCCAGGTTGCTCTTTCCTTCCACACAGACCGAGTGAAAGCGAGGTTGTTGTTCTTGCAAACTTGTTTGATTCTCGAAGAAAATAAGCATGACTGACATCTTCATGTAGAGCAGCACTGACTGCAGAAGCCCCTTAACATCAAGCTGCAGCTCATTTATGCACACTGAATGATTAGAGGGACAGAAAAAAAAATACAGAAAAGGAAGCTGAACCAACAATTTGAGTGACTGAACATTAATATGGATGCAAAGATTAATGCAATGTGTTTTTAACAGCTGGAGTCTCAGTGCAAATTCTCAGTCTTCCTGTTATTTGTCAGGTTAGACGAGTTATTCCGTTCCCAGGACCCGGGTCAACATTGTGAGGCACTGGCAGTTCTGGGTGGTTGGTTAGGGTCTTTCTGTGTGGAGTTTGCATGTCCACTCTGCTCCTGTTTTCTCTGGGTGCAATGACTTACTCCCATAGCCCAAACAAATGCATGACTGCTTAACTGGTGATTCTGTTATTGGCTGTAAGTGTGGATACAAACATAACTGATTGTGGACCGGCAACTGCAAGGTGTGCCTTGCTTCTTACCCAGTGTCAGCTCCAACACCCTCACAGCCCTGGTTAGATAAAAGGTTTAGAAAATAGCTGAAGTGATTTTTGGCTGGTACACACACACACACGCACACACACACACACACACACACACACACACACACACACACACACACACGAGAGAGAGAGATAGAGTTTATAGTGAGACTTATCAAGTTGAAGTAGAAGGTCTCCATCTAGTGGGAAGTACCTGTGCATGGACACAGTTAATGGTCATTCTTAATTCTACTTTTCTTTAAAAAAACGCGTAATGTTTTAAACAGAGTCATGCACTTGGTTTACATTGTCAAACATTAAAATCTGATGGAACTCCATCTTGTAAGATCAGAACATCAAGATTACCATGGTAAAGATGCTTAGAGCAGCTAAAAGAAGCCAGTTGCATGCTGGGATGATACACTGCTTATTGTGTTATATTGCCCTCAAGCGGACTATCAAGAAATTGCAGAATGTGTTAAAATGGGGAGGCATTATTCCTTAACATAAAAGTTGTGTTTGTCATTTCAGCCAACTATGCTGTATATAAACAGCAAACATACTGTTTATTAAGTATAATACTCGTAAAAGAAAACGAAGGGAATACAAAATCATCACAGTATAACACAAAGTCAGTTCAATTTCAGCGATATCAGTGTTTCCAGTTAGAAAGCAGAAACCATTGTGAATCCATTTCAACTGCTCTTGTGCAGAAGAAAGTAACAAGAGGTGCACTGGAGCAGCAACAGCAAGATAACCACCAAATATGGATGATTTAGCAGGTGCTGGCCACAGACCTTTGAGCTCTCCTTATCCTTTCCTCACTGATTTTTCTCTAGTTTTGTTTTTTGTTAAAGGACCAAAAGTTGTGATTTGATGCAAACCAGTTTTGATGTTTTAGCAGCAATGTTGATTTCAAACCCACAGTAAACCTCTGTATTCTACTTGTGCTTCATTTTTATACCTGTTTTATATTTTTATATATGGCTCCCTTTTCTCACCTCTGGACAGATGTTGTGAATTAGCTGCTGTGCATGCGGTGCTTGTGCATAACTGCATGTTGCAGTGCCAGTGTTATTATGCCCCTGTCCAATAAATCAAATGAAATCAAATCAATTCCACTGAGAACTCTGTGACTTAAAAGACATAAAGCTCCTCTATTTGAGTCAGATGGCTTTTATCCTGCAGATGTTATGTAATTTAAAATAAGCTTGCACTGCCATAGTGTGGATTTATGTGTGTATAGTGTCCCCTCCCTCCTTTACTGACCTCTCCATGCCACACTAGTCTAGGGATTAACTGTCAGATTATAAGGTCAGGTCTTCATCATGTATCAGTTTCTGTATATAGCTGAGCTGTATCACAGATGTTATAGAAGAGAGACCTGTCAACCATGAGAACCCTGAATTGAAATCTCTTTGCACAACACTTTTTAAAAAACTTCTTCTGGAGCAAAGTCAGCAAACTTTCAAAGTGGTACTGCATGAGGAAGTCAGGAGTGGCAATATATGTGAGGGTGGTCCAAGACACAACTAGTATGTCTCTCTAGATGATTGTATTATTGCAATATACAATAGGACAGAGACACGGTGGTGGGGAGTGCAGTAGGAGTGACAGATGGGTTCAAGGTGGGGGTGAGATTACATCAGGGATCTACTCTGGTGATGGACAGGTTGGCAGATGAGGTCAGGCAGGGCTGTCTGTTGACTGGAGAGTTGGAGGTATTCTCTGGAGAGAAGAGAAATGAAAGTCAGTAGACACAACATAAAAGGTGCAGTGAAGCTGCAAGGAGCAGAGGTAGTGAAAGTGGATGAGTTTAAATATCTGGGGTCAACCATCCGAAGCAAGGGGCAGAGCACAAGAGAGATGAAGAGGAGAGTGGAGGCAGGGTGGAGCGGGTGGAGATGAGTGTGAGCGAGGGAAGATGAGTGACGCACAGGTCTTCAAAGTTGAGCAATGTGCTGCTGGGATTTTGGAGGACTGCACGGGAGCATATGTGTGATGGTTGGAAACTCCTCTCTGCAGGCTCTCCGCAGGCAAATACAAAAGCAAACAGACACAACTGTGCTACCATAAATTAACCGTGACTTAGCAGCATAGGCATAGGAACCGTGGGGGACGTGTCCTCCTCAATATTGGAGAGAGGTGCATTTGTCCCACCCAAAAATGACACCGCGGAAATCTTTAACTTTTATTTTGAAGGCGCAAAATAGCGTAATCTCACGGCGCTCCCCCGCCCACCTCTGAACGGCTCTGAGTGTTTGGGAGGCGGGAGACACCGGCAGGAGTCAGAAACTCTTTTGAATAAGGTAACACGGTCTGTCGGGAATGTTGCCACTAATATGGCTTGTTTATAACGTCTTGTTGTCAGTTTACTTTCATATATAGAAACCAAATCTTTTTCAGTCATCTTAATCCTGGGATGATCACTCGTCCGATATTTACTGGACAAGAAGTCAATTTGCAAGCACTTTGTGGCTGCAAATGGGCACCTGTTTTGCACACCTGTTTAATAAATGCAGGGCTGTAAAGTGCAACAGCACACTGTGTTGTCAGTGAGGCACACAGCTTGTCTATTAAATGTGAGAGGTATCACTTTTATTTATTTCTGTTATTTTCATTTATTTATATTTATTAGAATTTGTTTGAAACAACCATAGTTTCAAACTGAATAGGCATATTTTTAAAAGCTGTTTTTTTTTTTTTTACTTAAAGTTGATATTATAAAGTGAATAATTTGTTCATTGCATTATTTGTGAGGGTTCTATTGCCAGTCAACCTACATAAATACATTTTTGTCCAGTATTAATTTTTTTCGACAATTAAAACATATTAAAATTTGCACTTGTGTGTACTACTAAATTATTTTTGTGCTACTGAAATATTTAGCTTGCAAGTATCAGTGCAGCCACCTGATAAAGTAAGCGTACAGCCCTGGAATGACATGGCTCAAACCATTTTGTTTGGTGGTTTGCCCACGTCCTACGATTATAAAACATATACATATGTAAATTATACATGCAATAATGTAGGTGTACACAGGACTATTTTTCAAAGAAACATTTGAAAAAGAAGAAAGTAAAAGATCAAATAGCTTTTTTTTTTTTTTAATTGTGTGAATCAAAATTCTTGAGGAAGGTTTCCAGCATGTTGTTGAATCTATGCCACAAAGAATTGAGGCAGTGTGTGCGTGTGTGTGTGTGTGTGTGTGTGGACAATTGGCCCTGGGTCTGTGGCTTGCTGAGCCTTGGCTCCTGTGGGACATGGTTGTGTATAGACATGTGAATACTTGTATGTATGTGTATCTACGCTTCTGTATCTATTTTTCTGGTTTCTCCCCTTTTTTAAATTTTTTTTTCTTTCCTTCTCTCTTTCTCGTTATCCCTCTTCTTCGTACCCCTTACTTCCTGCCTGTCAGGCCTGGCATGAAAAAATAAAATAAGAATACAAATAAAAATACAAACATTAACAAGAGTAGCCTATAGAACACTTATAGATCTGCTCTTGTAAAAGCAAATACGTTTGGTACACCAGTGCATTCAGATCATCATTCTGAATGTGAAAACTGCCAGACATGACAGGCTTAAAAAAAAAAAAGAAAAGAAAAAGCCTGCCTGGCTAATCCCTGATGCTTTTCTATCCTTATCATAAGGATGCTGTGTTTCAACTCAATTGCCATAAATGTTACAATATTGTAGCTCCAGTCACATTCTGATGGTAGAAGATGTGCCTGATTATCCCTCAATATTAGATCTTTGTCCTCTTATATAAACAAAAATTTATATCCATTAAAGCAGGAAGATGTGTACTGACCACAGGTGAAATAAAAGAAATAGCACTATCCTCACTGAATAATTTGAAGTTATTTCTTTCCATCAGTCAGTAATGCTGTTTTATCACATTTTAGCTACAATTAGTTTGAAACAAATCAGACGTGCTTACACTTCAATGGATGCTGCATAAAAATGTTTAACTGCAAAAGAGGTTAAGTTGACAGGGGCAGTGGAACACTACATAAAGCAAAACACATCAAAAGGTAAGTCTTTGAATATATTAAATTATTATTATTTGTATTAACATGTTGAGTGGTCAGTCACCTCACTCTTATTCTGACATGTATTTGTATTTGACTGTATTTGTCCCCATAGTTAGATTTGGTCTTTTCAAAACAAAACAAAGCATTTTAACTGAAAATCATTTTTGTAGCTGCTGTTGCATCGCTCCATCCTCAGCTCAGTAGATGCAATAGATGGTGGGTAGTTGTGTTACTGTGTGTGCAGAGAGATAGAGCAGGAGTGAGTTTGTCTTTACATAAATTGGCTTGTTGTAGCTCTTCTTCCATTCCTGAACTCAGAAACAAAGACATCTCCAGATGATGGCATATCTGTTTGTGATATGCCAACTGTGGCATTTTTTTTCTAGAGCTGTGTTTCCAGTAATGGCAAACTTAAGAAAAGATGTGGAATTTACTTCTACATTCAAAGTATTTATTAACTTTAATTATAAAATGCAAACAAGTTTTTGATCATTCAAATGACTTCTTGTGCCCTCTGAGCCTATTATTTCATGTCCTTGACTGTCAGAGTCATTGACTTCTCACAGCCCAAAGCATCATTCAGCTTCTCCATTATTCCTTCAAAAAGAATGCTGGAAGTACTCAGCTTTTCATCCACTATCTCAGCACTATGGACAGACCTGTGGATGAGTCAGATCAAAGATCACACCTGCACACATGAAAAGATTCTACTAGTAAAGATCAGCTGAATGTTTGAATATTTAACAAGAAGTGGTACCAACAAGCCCTGCCTCCAGCAGATGTCACTCTCCAAACACAGAGGTCCTGTTGTCCATGCCCATAATTGTCCAAGGTTTAAAAAGTTGAAGTAAAATAACTTTGATTTCATGATTCTTTTCACTTTTTCTTGTAAAAGCGTTATCTCTCTGGCATGCGATAACAGGAGAACCGAGTGAATAGATTGATAGACAAAAGTTGTGTGATATATTCACGTATCCGGGTCATATCAAATGTTGCATGTCCATGGACAACAGTGATATGTTTTTTATGCAACACATTTATTCAACTGATAAATCTGGATCAAATCCAGATGATGTTCAGTTTGGCACTAGCCAAGCCAAGTTTATTTATAAAGCACTTGAAAAACAGTAACCACTGACCAAAGTGCTGTACATAAAACACATCAGGACAAGAGAAGATAAATTTAAAAAGGTAATTTAAAAATAAAAAATTTTATACATAGATAAAATAAAATAAATAACAATAAAATACACAGTTTATCCTAAAAAATAAATAAATAAAATCAAAAACAAAACAGCAGCTCATACTAGTCAAAGGCCAAATGAAAAAGGTAGAAGAGCAGATTTAAAATTGGCCAATGACGAGGCCTGTTTAATGCCCAACGGCAGTGCATTCCAGAGTTTGGCACTAGTCCTCAGCCCTCCACAACTGTGTACAAATATCAGATGAATCCAATAGGTTTTGAGGAAGACATAATTAAAAAAAAAAATTGTCCTATGTGGAGTCTGGGGTATAATTAGCTGTTTATGATTACTTTTGATTTTACCATCATATTTCACCTTAACTGTTTACTTTGCCTTGTTTGGTATCGTTTGTTTCAGCACAACCTCACATGTGACTGTACAGCTACTTTTTCATTTTGACATCCTGTATTAGCACACTGGACCTAAAATCACACAAAAAATGAAATCCGAATAGAACAAAAATTTTTTTTTTTATGTGAAAACCACAAACGTGTTGATTGAACTATTATTATAACTTTATATATTATAATAATATAATATTATTATAACTTATATATATACAGTGGTGTGAAAAAGCA
>JAMQGT020001299.1:0-94957 GCA_024447675.2 Pterophyllum scalare | reverse complement strand
TATTTATTTGTTAAAAAAGTTTGACACATCCAATAAATTTCATTCCACTTCACGATTCTGTCCCACTTGTTGTTGATTCATTACAAAAAATTACAATTTTATATCTTTATGTTTGAAGCCTGAAATGTGGCAAAAGGTTGAAAAGTTCAAGGGGGCTGAATACTTTCGCAAGGCACTGTAGCTAAGACAGCTGGGTCAGTGATGGCTTTTTAAGTAGCGGTTTAATTACTGCCACCTTGAAGGCCTGTGGTACATAGCCACCTAATAAAGACAGATTGATCATATTTAAGATTGAAGCATCAATAATTGGAAGACTTCTTTGAACAGTCTAGTAGGAATGGGATCTAATAAACATGTTGATGGTTTGGAGGAAGTAACTATTGAAGTTAACTCCAAAAGATCAACTGGAGCCAAAGAGTCTAAACAAATACCAGCAGTGCTGAAAGCAGCCGAACATGAAGATAAATCTTGGAGATGGTTTTGAATAATTTTTTCTCTAATGTCTAAAATTTTATTCGCAAAGAAATCCATGAAGTCATTACTAGTTAAAGTGAAAGGAATACTCGGCTCTACAGAGCTCTGACTCTTTGTCAGCCTGGCTACAGTGATGAAAAGAAACCTGGGGTTGTTCTTATTTTCTTCAATTAATGATGAATAGTAAGATGTCCTAGCTTTATGGAGGGCTCTTTTATAGAGCAACAAACTCTTTTTCCAGGCTAAATGAGCATCTTCTACTTTAGTGAGACACCATTCCCTCTCCAGCTTACGGGTTATCTGCTTTAAGCTGCGCGTTTGTGAATTATACCACGGAGTCAGGCACTTCTGATTTGAGGCTTTCCTTTTCAGAGGAGCCACAGTATCCAAAGTCGTACGCAGTGAGGATGTAAAACTATCGATGAGATAATCTACCTCAGTGGGAGCAGAGTTTAGGTAGCTGCTCTGCACTGTGTTGGCACATGGCACTGAAGAGCATAATAATGAAGGAATTAGATCCTTAAACTTAGTTACAGCACTTTCACAAAGACTCCTACTGTAATAAAACTTATTCCCCACTGCTGTGTAATCCATTAAAGTAAATGTAAATGTTACTAAGAAATGATCAGACAGGAGGGGGCTTTCAGGGAATACTGTTAGGTCTTCAGTTTCTATGCCATATGTCAGGACAAGATCAAGAGTATGATTAAAGTGGTGGGAGGGCTCCTTTACATTTTGACAGAAGCCAATTGAATCTAATAATAGATTAAATGCAGTGTTGAGGCTGTCATTTTCAGCATCTACATGGATGTTAAAATCACCCACTATAATGATTTTATCTGAACTGAGCACTTAGAGTTCACTTTTATTTTTCAGGAACACATTTGTGAAGAAATGCTCGTTATTCTTAAAGTTTGAACACTGTTCACAAAATTACTGATCTTAATAATAATGCCTTAGCCTTTTATAGCGCTTTTCAAGGTACTCAAGGACACTTTACAATTCCATGCACTAATTATTCACACTTCAATCATGCTTGGTGGTAGTAAGCTACTAATGTACCCACAGCTGCACTGGTCTGACAGAAGTGTGCTGCCAATTCGCACCTACGGCCCCTCACACGTAGGCTATGTGGGTTAAGTGTCTTGCCCAGGGACACAACGACAGCATGCTGTTATGACCCAGCTCAAAAGCCGCAACATAAAGTGGAGACTGACACCAGAGTTTTAAGAACAAATGGGTTTTACTTTGTATCCTGTGGTAAGCACTGCTAAAACCATTGCAACCAAGCAAGGAGAAGAGCAAAAGTCATTCCTCACACTTGCCTTTATTCACACCTCATCAGGTGCACGGGACTTGAACCAGCAACCTTCCAGTTGTGAGGTAAGCGCCTACCCCCTACACCATTGCCACCTGTAAAGAATCTTAAAGAATGCTTTTATAAACTTGTCTCAGTAAAACAAATGTGTACCTCCATGTGTTGTTTGATGTTACCTCATTAAAAGGACAAGATTCTTCATACAGTGGAACACATGGTCTTCTGCTTTCTTCAGGTAGAAAACCTACCCAGTGAAAGTTTACAGTAGTTAGACAATTTTAAACAAATAATTCTGTAAAAATTTGTATCTAAAGGTTGTGTCCCACTTGTTGTTGATTCATTACAAAAAATTAAAATTTTATATCTTTATGTTTGAAGCCTGAAATGTGGCAAAAGGTTGAAAAGTTCAAGGGGGCTGAATACTTTTGCAAGGCACTGTATATGGAGTAAATACATTACCTGTGAGGAAGGTGATGAATGGCTTCTGATTTAACAGAAGGACAGCAAGACTGGCACACAGGTCTGTTGGTTTGATTGTTCCAGAGGTGTCTGTACTCATCAAGCTCTCTTTGCAAGACATTCATGAAGACATAGCACACAACATTTATGCTCATGACTGCCACTGACAAGTTGCCTCTCTCTCAGGTCCCTGAAGAGTTCAGTCCTAATGATGGAATGACAACATATGTAAAATTTAATAAAACAATGTGTTAAATGTCATTGCTGTCTTTAAAAAATTGGCTGAATTCATCTGTAGAATCCTGAACTGTAATCACTTAGGTCATACAATTAAAAAACAAATCCATGTGTAATTCCTGCATTTACTGGCTGAGCTGAAGAAATGTTGCCCATATAAAAATAATAGTTTGTTTCTACATTAATACTGAATCTGTTATCCCTTGACAGTTAAATCCACACAGAACTCCAAAAGTATATATATATATATATATATATATATATATATATATATATATATATATATATATATGGATAAAACCTACACCGACTGACATTTATGGTGTATATCACTCACTACCAAGGCAATGGATAATGCTCTAGAGCACCTAAAGGTAAGTGTTGAATGCTCAAACTTTAAGGAAAGCCATTCTCCATAAAAGGTGCCAAAATTTTAATGTTGCTGCCACACGAACCGCAAAACATTCCAATATGTGCCACCAGCTGGATTCCACAATCTGACACACAAAGAGAATGCCTGTGATATCAAAATACCAAACTAAAAGCTACACACATATTTAGGTACACTTACAAGCAATATGAGAGCATTAAGTAATCCACTTCATGATTACTTAACAGCTCAAATGAAGACTGTCACATATGATTTCATCTTCACATCAATAAACTAATGATACTGTGACACACATTAATACCTTTTACTCACAGTACTTGTCCTCAAGTACAAAAAAAAATGTCTAAAGCTAGTTAACATAAAGCTACCACTACCCTGTTTTTTTTAAACAAACTATAGTTAGCAATGTGTGTATATTTCATATATCTAAAGTATTATATCGGTCATGCAATTAACACACACATTGCCTTGCATTTTTTTGTCCTTCACAACAATGAAGAATCCTCCATTTCATTTAAGGGTCTCCTTACAATCATTAGCATGTTTGATTTCTGTCAATTCCACACCTGGTCCATCACGTTATTGTCTCTCCCCCCCCCGAAACACTTCCTTTTGCTTTGTGTGTTTTTGCTGCATTTTTCTATTTGCTGATGGTTTCTTAAGTTGCCGTGCATTTACTTCCATTTTGTTTTTTTAGATTTCCGTTTTGTTTTTGTGACTTCCGTTTTGTTTTTCCAACTTCCTTTTTTTGTGTGATTTTGCAGCGTTTTTCTGTTTGCTGGTGTTTTCTTAAGTTGCAGTGCATTTGGCCTCTCAGGGCCACCGTAGTAATATTGAAGAAAAAAGAAACAAGAATGTAATAATGAATAAAACCTAAATTTACTTTTCTAAAATGTATATTCATCGTTATACTGTGATATATATTATTTTTTAACAGGGTGGTACTGCTAGCATGTAAAGACAGAATCTGGTTTGGTTTTGTTTTGTTTGTTTTTTTTACAATTTTCACAGATAGCTAAAGTCAGGTCGTATCGGCCAATGTGGCGTAATCAAGCGCTCCAAATTAGGTCTGAGCCGTCTCTGCACTCTGCACGGTGTGCTATGTAGCATCGAGTTTGTTGATACACGCCTGACTGCACTTTTCTTCAGCCGAGGTGCAGGCGGCTGTCCGTGTAGAGCTGGCAGCCGGAAGCTGTTATCAGCTGATGGAGGAGGAGCTTTAGAGGAGGTGAGCCATCTTTCCCCGGCAGACAGGTTGATACACTTTGATAGCGCCTTGACGAGAGGGTTAAGGGAAGTCATCAGGAGATCCCAGTGTCATTTGAAGGCACAGAGGATTTTAGGACGTCAGTACAGCCGGTGTCAGTTGCGAGGAGAGATGTCTGAAGGACTCGTTTGAATTTCTGCACCAGATCTGACTGAGGAATATGCCATCTTTTACGTCAGACAGAGCCTCTAATATCAGTACAAAGAACGGGAAAAATTCCTAGGAGCGGGGATTAATATCAAAATATGAAACAAGTGTAACCTAGATATATGCAAAGGTACGGAACATAGGCGATGTAAATCAGCATGTAGTCGTGAGTACGCGGAGGGGCAACATCAGCCAGCAGTCAATGTAAACAAACAGCTATTCAAGCTAGCTGAACTTAGCCGATTGGAGGTTAGCTTTCTAGTGCTAGCACATACAGCTAACATAAGGTCGCAAAATCGAAGTAAAACAAAGGTAAAACGAACGGAGCAAGCCTGTAGGCGGAAATAAAAACGAGATTTAATCTCAGTTTAACTGCCCACAGTGGATGACATTTTTGTGCTATCCAAGTGGGCATTTATTAGCCTTTCAGCTAACGTTGGCTAATTGTTATTTCCATTGCACATCAAAATAACATCGCAACTAGCTCATTAAACCTGGAATAGAGGAGACATTTTGCAATATTAACACCGCGGTGTTTGACTTCTTCTTTCTTGTGAGAAAGACTGAACACTTTTAGGGTCGCTATAATGCTGCGGTAGTTAATCTGGATAGCCGGTGTAGCTGAATGCCTGAAACAGCAGGACGTGTGGATGAACGAGACTTGATGAGGCTTTAATACACCAGCCAGCGTTTTTAAACCTCATTTTTGTATTCGTGTTCCTCGCTGATCATGACAGAGTTCTGCATGTTTTACTTTTGAAAGGTCTTTGTTTGACTCTTTGGGCCCTTCAGGCAAGAATCGTACATCTGAGTACCGTCAAATAGACGAAAAGAGCCTCTATTCAAAGTTTCTGGCTTTGAGTAGAAGTCTTATTAAGTGACTTTTGTCGACTTAATAAATGACTTGATTTGAATCTTAAACGAAGCACCTCTAAAACCTAGAAGTTGCGTAGACTTGTAATAATTGTAGTTGTGCTGTACATATTTTTCTGCAGACCCGTCAGAATGTGGATGCGTTTGAGGCGATAAGCCTCTCAGCAGCGATTTGGTTGCCAGTGGCCTCCCCTCCCCCAGTGCTGACACTGATTCTCCTCGAGTTTGTGCCACTGTTTGCCGGCTTTTCCTTGTTGTTGTTTTTGTTTTTTTTGTTTTTTTTGCTTTTTTAGACTGCAGAAAAACTCAAATTGCTGTCCCCTGGACTCTAAAGCAGTTAAAAAGTGGATGTAATGGAACTGATGTTTGCCGAGTGGGAGGATGGGGAGAGGTTCTCCTTTGAAGACTCGGACCGGTTCGAGGAAGACTCTCTGTGCTCCTTCATCTCTGAGGCCGAGAGCCTCTGTCAAAACTGGAGGGGATGGAGGAAACAGTCTGCTGGACCCAACTCCCCTACTGTCAAGATTAAAGGTTGGAGAAGGACACACACATACACACATAAAATATATTTCCATTCAATATATATACTTGAAAATGTACTATAGCAGAACCTGTTGCAGGGAAACCTGTTTGATATGTGTATGCTATAATCAAAATGTTAATTATACCTTTCTGTTATTGATACAGTAGAGAAACAAACCTGGGGTCATTTTTGTATTCGTGTTCCTCGCTGATCATGACAGAGTTCTGCATGTTTTACTTTTGACAGGTCTTTGTTTGACTCTTTGGGCCCTTCAGGCAAGAATCGTACATCTGAGTACCGTCAAATAGACGAAAAGAGCCTCTATTCAAAGTTTCTGGCTTTGAGTAGAAGTCTTATTAAGTGACTTTTGTCGACTTAATAAATGACTTGATTTGAATCTTAAACAAAGCACCTCTAAAACCTAGAAGTTGTGTAGACTTGTAATAATTGTAGTTGTGCTGTACATATAACAAACCTGGGGTCATTTTAAAAACATTATTCTAGCTGATATTGGATCTTAGTAGAACAAAAGGAGGCCAGTGCAGGCTCCACTTTGGAGTGTCAGACTAAAGTAATCTAACATTTGAATCACTGCCTTTTCCTACTAAGAGAAAAATACAGTTACAGAACAAGTTTATGAGGACTTTGGAATGACCAGGATATTCATATTGATAGTTAAAAGTCAGATTTCATGAGCAAAGTGAGAATAATGCACTGTAAGTAAACTAATAACACAGTTATTGACACAGCCTGGACTTTATTACTCAGCATGTAAATAGCTTTTTTTTTCAGGAATCCTGCTAATGTAAAAGGGTTCAGAGTTTTTCTTGGAACTGTGTGTGTATATTTCATAATATATAATCACAGGGTTTTTTGTGCATACAGACATTTTAGGCCCTTGCTTAGCCCAGTCTTAAATATGACATCTTTGGCCTCCAGCAGTCGGCTCTCCTGGGTAAGGATGAGAGGTGGGGGGGATACAGAGGTGCTGCATCAGCCAGCTAAGCTGCAGTGTTTTTGTTTTGACTGGGTCAGACTTTGTGCTGGTCATGGTCTGAATGCTCTCAGTTGTAGGTATAGTACTGCTAAAATGACCATTTTACAGGGTTGCCAACACTCACATGTGACACACATCTGTCCCTCACGTCAACCTCTGCATTTCAGCACCGGCACAGGTCCAAATCCCACTTTCCCACTTTTATATTGACTGTGTTTTAATACAACTATATTCACAATAAAGCTGGTATTTAAAAAACAAAGCACACAAATCTTAAGACAAATGTAAACTTTACTTTTAAAGGACACGTATCATGCAAAATCCACTTTTTTAGCCCTTAAATACATTTTGTTGTGTACTTTCAGTGTGTAGCAGTGCAGGAAATTTAAATGCATTCTGTTTCCGCTGCTGCGTATAATATCTTTATATTCTTTCTAGGTCATATTTTTCAGGCTGTTCAGTTTTCTCTAGTCCCTGTGACGTTTTCTGTCCTGTGATGTCACAGTATTTGCCGTGGAACTGCTAAACAAGGGCGTGGACATCCGGCTAACCAATCTCGTGAATCCGCCATATTATTTTTTTTTTTTGTGCAGTGATTTTGTAGTCCAGTTTAGTTATGCCGAAGTTGCACGTAGATAAGTCAGAATGTTTGGTTGTTGGGTGTATTAACCCACACAATTCCTTACATTGCCTCCCGACATCAGAGCCTCTTCGAAGTGCTAAAATTCATCACAGCTCTCCCCTGAAGCTCGTCCGGTGAACGCGGGACAGTCTCCACACACAAACCTGGGGAAGAGGCACTCCGGCCTGGCTTAAATTCATCACAGCTCTCCCCTGGTCCACTTCAAGGATGAGTGTTTCAGCAACCTCTGCCAGTATAAAGAGGGATTTGCCGAAAAACTTCATCTGATTGAGGGGGTCAGTTCCTTCTCTCTATAGAAACCACAGACCCAGCAAAGTGGTAAGCTCCAAATAATGCTAAAATGGCAAACTGCTCTGAGACGGGTGTCAGAAAAGGGGTCAAAGCGGGGTCTCTGGAGCTGCAATAACGAGGAATTCAGACCAAAGCATTGCAGTTCTACTTTATATAGACTTCAAGTGAATGATTTATATATGAAAAGAAAGGATTTGAAATCATGATGTGTGTCCTTTAAGACATTTTCTAACTCACTTCTCTTAAATGCTAAAATTTCAATTTTAAAATAAATTTTTAATAAATTTTAAAATCCTAATTTACATACAGTAAAGTCTTGACTATTCTGCTCTGTTCACATGTAAAATGGGAGTTTTTTAAATGTAATGTACTCAGACTTATATAGTGCTTATCTAGTAATCATGAATTTGTACAGTACGTTATTATACATGCCTCAAAAAATAAAAGGAGCACTTTTTTAATCAGTTTAGCATCAAGTCAGTTAAACTTCTAGAATATTGATCTTGTCAGGTAAGTGTCAGAGGGGGATTGTTAGTTGATTTTAAGTCCCCATCGTCTGATTAGGAGCCCTGATGTTGTCAGGTATACATAGAAGCATACAAACTAAAAACTTAAACTAAACTAACTAAAGGGCCATACAAACTACTGAGGACCATTTTGATTTGCTGCAATTAAATTTTGGCAAAATGGACAAGCCTGGTGCATGAATTTTTTCACTTTGGTTTTTGGAGTGTCTTTGAATTCAGTCTCTGTAGGTTGATATTTGTCATTTCCATCAAATGATGTGGTATCCTTTCATTCCTAACACATTACTCAGTAGGGCTGCAACTAATGACTAATTTGATAGTCAATTAGTCATCGACTATTGAAACGATTAGTCGACTAATCGGATTATGAATCACATAATTATGAAATGGCACTTATGTAGCTATCAGCTTTTACATTTAGCATAAGGATATTTAAAATGCATACCTGTCAAGTCTCTCGTTTTGGCCGGGAAACTCCCGTATTTTACCCCTCGTCCCGCCATCCTCCCGTATTATTATTTTCCTGTAAATTTCCCGTATTTTAATATAATAATTTTAAAAAGTATTCCTGCCGCTCCAAACTGAATTCTGTCACTAGCCTTCGCGAGAACTGCCACCTGCAGTAGCCAGGGTGGCAGTTCTCGCGAGGTTAGTGTAGACAGCGGGAACAAACCCGGAAAAACAACTGAACCTCGGTTGGGCTCAGTGTTGCCAACTTAGCGGATTTTCAAACCCCTGTAGTGACCTCTTTTTTTTTTTTCTTCAAAAAAGTGACTGGCAATAGCGAAATCCTCCGCTGTCACCGTGTTCTATGTACACAAAGCTTTCTTCACTTTGTACACTTTGGCATCGCCCAGACCTCACTTCGACTCCACCCTCCAACCCCCGAACCTCACTTAAACACTGAGCCTGCCTACCCGCTCCATCTGCTCCCATCCCCGGACCTCACTTCAGCCTTTATCAACCTTTGAGACAGCCGACAGCGAGTTTTCTTACACAAGTTGGCAACAGTGGCCCAGATAAAGGAGGGTTGAACTTATGTGGGGTGAGACTGTTAGCTAAGTGTTTTTATTAAATTTGATATTCTAACATTAAACAATACGGACAAAATTGATCTATGTAATGTTGGTCTAGGCAAAGCATTAAAGTTATTAAGTTATTTCATAAAGTTTATTTGTAGTTCTGAACATATTTATGGTGTTTTTTTTCTACACCATTTGTCTCTCCAAAGATGTTATTCCTCTCTCCTACAGCCTCGATTGCAACTACATGCAAATGAACAATTATGGAAATTAGGTGATGGTGTCATATAGCAACTAATAATTTCAGCGGCAGAAAATTTCACGTATTCTTAAATACAAAACTTGACAGGTATGAAAATGTGGTAGTAAAGACAGTGAAGATAGGTACTTCATTCAAAAATTTTAATCCGGTTTGCTGCTGATATAAATTTAACATTTTTCCAACCATAAAAAATATATAGTACCTTTTCTTCCCTGTAAATCAAAGTTGGCAGTAGCCACATGACTAAACATGCCCGCCAGAGATCCAGAGATAGACGGACAGGAAGACGTCTCACTCCATTTAAAAAAAACAAAACGGAGTGAGTGAGTGTGAAATTGTCCCAAAACTTGGATCATCTAGCACGCCGTGTTCTTTCACCGCCATGACTAAACATGCCGCTGAATGCTATTGCACATGTGTGAATCTCACCAGAGATAGATGGACAGGAAGACATCTTACTCCGTTAAAAAAAACCCATCAGTAATAAAAAACAACTATTATCGACAATTAAATTTGTCATCAACTATTTTTATTGTTGATTATTGTTGACAATGTCGACTAATTGTTGCAGCCCTATTACTCAGTCCATATCAGTATATAAATCCTGGACGCATTTTTTTCCCATCGACATCTGACATGTTTTCAAAGTGTGCAGGGTTCTACCTAATGGTTGATCGCCTGTCGCTGTGCCTGGCTGAGAATTTCAGCTGTTAGCTACTGGAATGGATCACTATCATCATGGTCATTGGCACTAGCAAGCAGTCACTTGGTACCGGGGTGGGGGGGTCTATTTGGTTCCGACAGGGACCCCCCCCCCAAGCCCTGTGATTTTTTTTCTGGTTAGAACCTGGGTGTTAACTTTTTTGAACAGTGGATATGCACTTCAAGCACTTAAAGCACCAATTAGCCTAACACAATGTCTTTGGACTGTGGGAGGAATCCTGAGTACCTGGAAATAACCCACTCAGGCAATGGGAAAACATGCAAACTACACATAGTAAGGTCAGGGTTCGAATTGTGACCCTTCTTGCTGTGAGCTGACAGCGCTATCCATTTCTCTAGTGTGCTGCCTGAAAGTCACATGAGGCTAAGTTTCTTGTTAGCAGACACTTCAGTTGGTAATGAACGTAACTAACAAATGTTACCTCTTTTTTTGTACTGCTGATTTTCTGGGAACAGGAAACAGGAGGTAAAACAGAGCATCACAGAGGGTGAATGAACATCCTGTAGAAAAAAGTATTTTTTTAACATCATGTCATGCAGACCTACTTGGTAGCCCTCCACCATAGATCTGAGCCTGTAAAAGGCCAAATGTCCAGATGCCAGACATTAAAAAGGCTCTCCCTGCTGAGAGAATTATAAGTGTTTTGGTTGACAAAGAGGACTCAAAATTATTTTTAACTCACTTAATTGTTTTATTTTTTTCCCATTTCAGATATACAGAAAAGGGGAAAGAAAAGCAGCACAAAACAAAACAAACATTATAGCAACCCATGAACAATCTGGATTGCTTGGTCTCTACAGTTTGTTCCTGTGATCCTGTCACCTGATCATTGATACATTGATTCATCTTGCTTTGGTGGCTCCTGTTTATGTCAACTCTTTGTAACTCTTTCTTACAGGCTACTAAGAGCATTTTAAACAAATATGTCTTCTTTTGATGCAGTATTTCATTCCATATTATCTAAAGACAGCACAATACATGACTGTGGTATATATCCCTGAATTTTGGCAATTACCAAATGAGCACTCTCCCAGAAATGTACAATGCCAGAGCACAGTCAAAAGACACAAGTGGTTCACATAGGGCTGGGCGATATATTTAGTTTTTTAAAAATATCGTTATATTTTCATACGCGATATAAGATGAGACAGTATCATTTATCGATATAGTCTAGGTATCAATACAATCATACTTTTAGCTCCACCAGTTCACCTTTCTCTTCTCCCAGTTTGCCTCTGCACAACTTCACAGTGCCCCGCATCCTTCAGCTTCACCTGTGAATCATGCAGGAAGTGACCGCATTCCCAACTTAGTGACTTTGTTACTAGATTTAGTGGCTTTTCAGACCCCACTGGCGACTTTTTTTTCCCCCCAAAAAGCAAGTAGCTACAAATTTAGCAACTTTTTCCAGTGAGGATCGAGAGTTTTGGAAACCTGAAATCCTCCGCTGTCGCCGCATTTTTTTGTACATACAACCTTCATACTGCATTCGTTCATATGCTTTGGCATTGCCCGGACCCCAAGAGTCCCTGGTTGCAGGTAAGAGAGCACCGCCATACGCAGCAGAGGTTGGTTTGTACTATAAGTCGTGTGACCTTAATAGGGGAAGTGGGTCTTATATGTGTGCTAGCAGACGCTGCATTGAGTGGGTGGGCCCGTTGCTGTGATACATCAGCACACATGGATTTACTGAGTTGGCTAAACTCCTGCAGAAATTTTGTCCATTCAGTCTGTCACAGTACTGGATGTACAGGAGTACACACAGGAGGAAGCACTTTGCAGTGTAGTAGACTTCACCAGACTGGCTTTGTAAAGACTAAGTCACCCTTTTGTAATTTTTGCTCTGTATCTTTTCTGTTTACATTTTAATAGCACAGCTGTGAGTCTTTTTTTATGGAGGAAAAAAACATTAATTTATTTGAGGAGCATTATTATTGAGGAGGCCCCGTGGTAGACCCAGGACACGCTGGGGAGATTATATCTCTCGGCTGGCCTGGGAATGCCTTGAGGTCCCTCCGGATGAGCTGGGGAGAGGGAAGCCTGGGCTTCTCTGCTTTGGCTCCTGCCCCCCCAACCCGGCCCTGGATGAGTGAAAGAGAATGGATGGATGGATGATTATTTAAATATGCCAATAGTTGATTTTTTTTTTTTAAAAAACAATTTCTCATGTACGTCTACAGCTGAATGTCTGTTGGACATTTGGGAAATGTTGCTTTGACTCAGAAGTGCCTTTTTAATTTATACCTTAGGAAGAAAAAATATTTGAGCTATATATCATATATCGCCATTCAGCTAAAAAATATTGAGATATTACTATTGGTCCATATTGCCCAGCCTAGGCTCACATTTACTTCTCCACCTCGTCTCCAGTGTGGCTGTGTTGCAGATAAAGACTAACTTCTAATGTGAGGGTGATTGTAAGTGTAAGTGGTAAGTGATTGTGTTCTCCATATATGCAACCATTCATCAACAGAAATACTCTCACCTAGCTCCCTTTCTATTTCTGTTTTCTATATAGTGTTGTATTTCTTTTCCTCTCCATTACTTGTTGGTATAATGTAGATATTATTCTGGATTTATGTAGACTGCTGCTATGGTTCCAGTTGCGCCAACTTTACACTGGACTTTATTCTCTCTCATAAAAATCCCTTCATTGTAAATACCTGTGGTCCTGGTTGTACAGTGTAAAACTTTGTTTCATCTTCTGAAAACTCATAAATATTGCTATTATTCCATTTGGTATTCACTGCTTGAATCTCTGCTCAAAAGTATTTGGAGTAAAGCATTTATCATTAGCTACC
This sequence comes from Pterophyllum scalare, assembly GCA_024447675.2. Lineage (NCBI taxonomy): Eukaryota > Metazoa > Chordata > Actinopteri > Cichliformes > Cichlidae > Pterophyllum > Pterophyllum scalare. The sequence continues at coordinate 82,001 of JAMQGT020001299.1, read as the reverse complement.
ATCAAATTAGTCAGTTCTCCTTTTAATTTTTATGCTATATTAAACCACAATTTTATTGTAAACTGGGTAATGTCTGCCTGTTCAAGAAAATCTTTTACTTCATCTCCCTCTTCAAAAAGACTTTGAATTTCCCTTCTTTGTGCATACTTTTTTCAGTTTTTCCACTTAGCCTCATTATCTTTAGTACACCAGTAGATTACAGGTCTAATTTGTGCTGCATGAAAATACTCCTTCATGTCTGGCAGTGCCATACTTCCTTTATGTTTCATTCTGTGTAAACCTTGAAAAAAGTTGATCTCATATTCTAAATTGAGTCCCGGGTACCTGGAGCAGTGACTGAAATAGGTAATGGAGTTGTGGGAGGATGTTCATGTTTAGCTCCACTGTTGATGGTGAACGACAGTCAGCGGCACTGTTGCACACTCCTCAGTAAGGAAAGTAGCTATTGGCTGTCCTAAGAGTTGCTAGAAGTCACTATATGACTTAATCACCTAATTTGCATAATTGGTCATTTGCATGTATCTGCAGTCGAGGCTGTAGGAGAGAGGGATAACATCTTTAGAGAGACAAAAAAGAAAAAGTGAAGGAAAAAAAACCCTAAATATGTTTAGAACTACTAGGGCTGAGCGATACAGATCAAAAATAATATCTCAATATTTTTTTAGCTGAATGGTGATATACGATATATCTAAATATTTTTTTCTTCCCAAAGGTATAAACAAAAAGCACAAGATTGGCTATTCAGATGACAAAAATTGCTCTACTGCCACTGTGTATAGTGTCGTGGCATGTACATTTTGCATACATGCAGTACAGTACAATGTTCTGATAGGAAAGGGTATATTTGATACCAAGATTTCCAGAATTTTTCAACACCAGGATGTGTTTTTAATACTTCCTATTACATTAAATTCCAAAGAACCAGGTGAAATTAAATGTCATGATAAAAGATCAACATTTTCTTTGTACACTTTTGGGGAGGGGGGTCTGAAAAAGAGTACTCTTTTTACACTTTGGAAAATTTTGACAATTGTGAATGACCCCTTAACATGCTGGAAAATCTTGAAAATGGACCTTGATGGTGCTTAAAAAGTGCTTGAGTTTTATCCTGGAAAAGTACCTGGTATATAAATGCCAAGTTAACACTATCAAATGCTTTTTCAGCATCAAGGCTTATTAAGGCTGCACTGATACTGTTATGTTTAATATATTCATTGATGTGCAGAATTATCCTTATATTATCTTGTGTTTGACACCCCTTAATAAATCCTGTCTAATCCTTATCGATGGTGTCTTTTACAACGTGTTAATATCTTTCTGCAGTAATTGAGGTGTACAGTTCATAATCTGTGTTAATGATTGCAACCCAAGCAGGTCTCACTGTAGTTCCCTTTAAGAATCACTGATATTATAGCTTCCCTTCAGGATAGTGGGAGTTCCCCATGTTGAAGCTGTAGTTAAATCATGATGCAAGTAAAGTTGTTCACTGAATGTTTTGTACCACTCAGAAGGTAGTTCATCATTACCAAGAGATTTATTTATGTATTATTTTCTGTTTTTTGTAATGGTGAAATCAAGAAGTCATTCTGGTTCTTCTTCAGTTGTTCATAAATCCAGTGTCTTTAGAAAAGCTTAATTTGTTGGCATCAGCCAGCAGAGTTTAGCTATATTAATTTCTAAAACAGGTTTTGAAATTACTTTGTTTCTTGAAGTTCATAGGATCTTATGGATTGTTCTGTTGGCTTTTTTAAAAGTATTTTAACTAGTAATGTGGTTATTCTAGGCCCCTCGTTATAATAGGGTTGTTTTAAAGGGCTTGTATCATGCTTTTAAATCCTTCCTTTTCATATATAAATCATTCACTTGTGGTCTATATAAAGCAGAACTGCAATGCTTTGGTCTGAATTCATTGTTATTGCAGCTCCACAGACCCCGCTTTGACCCCTTTTCTGACGCCTGTCTCAGAGCAACCTGTTTTGGTGCGGTCTCTTTAAATGTGAATGAGACATTTCACGCCCCGCCCCCTCCAGGTCGCAGAGCATTCCACTCCACCCCTTCAGCCATTTTTGTAGTTTGATAGCAATGATGCGAATAGCTACGGGCAGAGAAACTTTTTATTAACAATATGAATAAAGTAAACAAAGCCTGGACATAGGAGTTAGCTAATGCCAGCATCAAGAACGTCACTGAATCCCAAGACAAAAACGGCAAACACAAAGCCAAATAATGTTATTCAAAACATGCAGTACAGTTTTATCCTCAAGGAGCTAAAAGCTAGCACACAGCACTAATAGCAGAAGGCACAATGCTACTACTATCAAAACAATGACCAGGACGTCATATCAACACACAAAATTCATGTCTAAAATAAAGTTTGTTGCCATTTTAGCTTTATTTGGAGCTTACCACTTTGCTGGGTCTGTGGTTTCTGTAGGAACTGACCACGCAATCAGATGAAGTTTTTTAGCAAATCCCTCTTTATACTGATGATTGTTGCTGAAGCACTCATTCTTGAAGTGCTTTGCGCAAACACAGAGGATTTTCCCCACTGATGGTACATTGGTACATTTTCTGGTACATTTCCCAGACAGTGTCCCCCCGTTCACCGGAGGAGCTCCAGGTGAGAGCTGTGATGAGTTTTAGCATATCGAAGAGGCTCTGATTCTGGGAGGCAATATAAGGAATTGTGTGGGTTAATACACCCAACAACCGAACATTTTGACTTATCTATGTGCAACTTTGGCTTAATGAAACTGGACTACAAAATCACTGCGCAACAAAAAAATGGCGAATTCATGAGATTGGTTAGCTGGATGTCCATGCCCTTGTTTAGCAGATCCACCACAAATACTGTGATGTCAGAGGACAGAAAACGTCACAGGGACTAAAAAAAAATTAACAGCCTGAAAAATATGACTCAGATAGAATATAAAGATATCTACGCAGCAGTGGAACAGAATGCATTTAAATATCCTGCACTCCTACACACTGAAAGTACACAACAAAATGTATTTAAGGGCTAAAAAAGTGGATTTTGCATGATACGTGTCCTTTAAGACATTTCTGCAGTTTAACTAATTAATGAGTGTTATCTGGCTTCATGGATAAATAAAGGTGGGTATCATCTGCATAACAGTGAATATTTATGGAATGTTTTCTAATAATACCACCTAAGGGAAGCATGTATAGTGTAAATAAAATTGAACCTAGCACAGAACCCTGTGGAACTCCATAATTAACCTTAGTATGTGAAGAAGGCTCCCCATTCACATGAACAAATTGGAGTCTATTAGATAAATATGATTCAAATTAGGGATGTGCGCAACTAGTCGACTAGACAGCTAATCATCGCTATTGTCACTAGTCTGTACCAGACGTACTAGTCGGTTAGCCTAATTAATTATGGTTTTAATTGATACCCAGTGTCGGTAAATGTTTGTCTTGAATGTTATGCAGTCATCTGCCACCACATGGAGATGCAGTCCTGACATTGTGCAGAAATGTCATTCCTTACTTGCATTTCTGGCTACTTGCGCCCAAGCTGTAAAAAGAAAAAAATTAGAGGGACAAATTGGCTTGGGCTTTAAAAAAAACCCTTCACTTATGCTGTTTCTGTACTGTGATGAATTCTGAAACCTGACTGAAACTCTTCAAATAAACCGTTCCTCTGCAGGTGATCAGTTAGCTGTTTTACAACTACTCTTTCAAGGATTTTGGAGAGAAAAGGAAGGTTGGAGATTGGCCTATAATTAGCTAAGACAGTTGGGTCAGTGATGGCTTTTTAAGTAACGGTTTAATAGACCCTTTTTGACTGGCACTGCATATTGGAATTTATAGTGCGATTAAATATTAATTTAAAAATCAGGACTCTCTGAGTCCAGCGATGCCTCACCTGTAAATAGCCAGCCACACTACAGTTTAAAAGCCAAATAGCCTACCAGCTAATGCTGTCTACTTTAGATATTAGTATATATCTAAATCTGACATCCCAGTAAAACCAGAGTAGATAAATAACTTTACCTGATATAAAATGGGCGCTACAAACAGGAGCGTTTCTGATCGTGTCCTCAGTCCAATTTTTATCAATATGCACTGCTCAAAAAAATAAAGGGAACACTTAAACAACACATCAATGCGAGCTGTGGCAAGAAGGTTTGCTGTGTCTGTCAGCGTAGTGTCCAGAGGCTGGAGGCGCTACCAGGAGACAGGCCAGTACACCAGGAGACATGGAGGAGGCTGTAGGAGGGCAACAACCCAGCAACAGGACCGTTACCTCCGCCTTTGTGCAAGAAAGAACAGGAGGAGCACTGCCAGAGCCCTGCAAAATGACCTCCAGCAGGCCACAAATGTGCATGTGTCTGCACAAACGGTTAGAAACCGACTCCATGAGGATGGTATGAGGGCCCGACGTCCACAGATGGGGGTTGTGCTCACAGCCCAACACCTTGCAGGACGCTTGGCATTTGCCAGAGAACACCAGGATTGGCAAATTCATCACTGGCGCCCTGTGCTCTTCACAGATGAAAGCAGGTTCACACTGAGCACATGTGACAGACATGACAGGGTCTGGAGACGCCGTGGAGAGCGATCTGCTGCCTGCAACATCCTTCAGAATGACCGGTTTGGCAGTGGGTCGGTAATGGTGTGGGGTGTCATTTCTTTGGAGGGCCGTACAGCCCTCCATGTGCTCCAGAGGTAGCATGACTGCCATTAGGTACCGAGATGAGATTCTCAGACCCCTTGTGAGACCATATGCTGGTGCGGTTGGCCCTGGGTTCCTCCTAATGCAGGACAATGCTAGACCTCATGTGGCTGGAGTGAGTCAGCAGTTCCTGCAAGATGAAGGCATTGAAGCTATGGACTGGCCCGCCCGTTCCCCAGACCTGAATCCCATTGAGCACATCTGGGACATCATGTCTCGCTCCATCCACCAACGTCACGTTGCACCACGGACTGTCCAGGAGTTGGCGGATTCTTTAGTGCAGGTCTGGGAGGAGATCCCTCAGGAGACCATCTGCCACCTTATCAGGAGCATGACCAGGCGTTGTAGGGAGGTCATACAGGCACGTGGAGGCCACACACAATACTGAGCCTCATTTTGACTTGTTTTAAGGACATTACATCAAAGTTGGATCAGCCTGTAGTGTGTTTTTAACCTTTAATTTTGTGTGTGACTCCAAATCCAGGCCTCCATTGGTTAATAAATTTGGTTTCCATTGATGATTTTTGTGTGATTTTGTTGTCAGCACATTCAACTTTGTACAGAACAAAGTATTCAGTGAGAATATTTCATTCATTCAGATCTAGGATGTGTTATTTGAGTGTGTATTTTTTTGAGCAGTGTACTTGATGGCTTGCATCCACAGACGCCTCCGTTTTCTCTCAAATGGCCATGATCCTGTGGGAATTCAGTACAACTTCAGTGCGCTTTTGGTAGAGTAGCAATTCTGACAGCCAAACACACAAAACCCAGACATTTTGATATTGCTGTTAAATCACGTTTTACCGCTGTGCAAACTTTGTTCTTATTGATTTGAATGGAGTAGCAGTTTACTTCTGTTGCCAGTGTGTGCGCACATACTTTTGATGATGCAGGCCGTAAAAGGGTCTATTACAGCCACTTTGAAGGCCTGTGGTACATAGTCAACTAATAAAGAGGGTTGATCATATTTAAGATTGAAGCATCAATAATTGGAAAGACTTCTTTGAACAGTCTAGTAGGAATGGGATCTAATAAACATGTTGATGGTTTGGAGGAAGTAACTATTGAAGTTAACTCCAAAAGATCAACTGGAGCGAAAGAGTCTAAACAAATACCAGCAGTGCTGAAAGCAGCCGAACATGAAGATAAATCTTTGAGATGGTTTTGAATAATTTTTTCTCTAATGGTTAAGATTTTGGTGGTTAGCACTACTGCCTTACAGCTGGAGTGACATCTTAGAAGGTCTGGGTTCAATTCCACCTTGGCCCGGGCCTCTCTCTCTGTGGAGTAGGGCTGGGCGATATGGACCAAAAGTAATATCTCGATATTTTTTAGCTGAATGGTGATATACGATATATATATCAATATGTTTTCTTCCCAAAGGTTATAAACAAAAAGGCACTTCAGAGTCAACGCGACAGTGTATCACAAAAGTGAGTACACCCCTCACATTTCTGCAGATATTTACGTATATCTTTTCATGATACAACACTGACAAAATGACACTTTGACACAATGAAAAGTAGTCTGTGTGCAGCTTATATAACAGTGTAAATTTATTCTTCCCTCAAAATAACTCAATATACAGCCATTAATGTCTAAACCAGCAGCAACAAAAGTGAGTACACCCCTAAGAGACTGCACCCGTAAATGACCAAATTGAGCACTGCTTGTCATTTCCCCTCCAAAATGTCATGTGACTCGTTAGTGTTACTAGGTCCCAGGTGTGCATAGGGAGCAGGTGTGTTCAGTTTTGTAGTACAGCTCTCACACTCTCTCATACTGGTCACTGAAAGCTCCAACATGGCACATCATGGCAAAGAACTCTCTGAGGATCTTAAAAGACGAATTGTTGCCCTACATGAAGATGGCCAAGGCTACAAGAAGATTGCCAACACCCTGAAACTGAGCTGCAGCACAGTGGCCGAGATCATCCAGCGTTTTAAAGGAGCAGGGTCCACTCAGAGCAGACCTCGCATTGGTCGTCCAAAGAAGCTGAGTGCACGTGCTCAGCGTCACATCCAAATGCTGTCTCTGAAAGATAGACGCAGGAGTGCTGTCAGCATTGCTGCAGAGACTGAAGAGGTGGGGGGGTCAGCCTGTCAGTGCTCAGACCATACGCCGCTCACTACATCAAACTGGTCTGCATGGCTGTCACCCCAGAAGGAAGCCTCTTCTGAAGTCTGTACACAAGAAAGCCCGCAAACAGTTTGCTGAAGACATGTCAACAAAGGACATGGATTACTGGAACCATGTCCTATGCTCTGAGGAGACCAAGATTCATTTGTTTGGTTCAGATGGTCTCAAGCATGTGTGGCAGTGATCAGGTGAGGAGTACAAAGATAAGTGTGTCATGCCTACAGTCGAGCATGGTGGTGGGAATGCCATGGTCTGGGGCTGCATGAGTGCAGCAGGTGTTGGGGAGTTACATTTCACTGAGGGACACATGAACTCCAATATCTACTGTGAAATAATGAAGCAGAGCATGATCCCCTCCCTCTGGAAACTGGGTTGCAGGGCAGTGTTCCAGCATGATAATGACCCCAAACACACCTCTAAGACAACCACTGCTTTATTGAAGAGGCTGAGGGTAAAGGTGATGGACTGGCCAAGCATGTCTCCAGACCTAAACCCAATAGAACATCTTTGGGGCATCCTCAAGAGGAAGGTGGAGGAGCGCAAAGTCTCGAATATCCGCCAGCCCCGTGATGTCATTATGGAGGAGTGGAAAAGCATTCCAGTGGCAACCTGTGAAGCTCTGGTGAACTCCATGCCCAGGAGAGTTAAGGCAGTTCTGGAAAATAATGGTGGACACACAAAATACTGACACTTCAGGAACTTTCACTAAGGGGTGTACTCACTTTTGTTGCTGCTGGTTTAGACATTAATGGCTGTATATTGAGTTATTTTGAGGGAAGAATAAATTTACACTGTTATATAAGCTGCACACAGACTACTTTTCATTGTGTCAAAGTGTCATTTTGTCAGTGTTGTCCCATGAAAAGATATACTTAAATATCTGCAGAAATGTGAGGGGGGTACTCACTTTTGTGATACACTGTACATGTCCCAAATGTCACACAGACATTTTTATTAACATTCAGCTGTAGATAAACGAGAAATTACTCAAAAATCAACTATTTGCTTATTTAAATAATGCTCCACAAATAAATTAATGCTTTTTTCCTCTGTAAAAAGACTCACAGCTGACAAAAAACTGACTTATTCTTTACAAAACTGTACATCCAGGTACAGGCTCCTGTACATGATAGACTGACTGAATAAAATTCCACATGCAGGATTTTAGCGATCTCAGTAAATCCACAGACATATGTGCTGATGTATCACAGCAACGATCCCACCTGCTAAATGCAGCATCTGCAAGCACACATATGAGACCCACTTCCGCTATTAATGTCACTTGACTTATGGTACAAACGTGCTGTCTTACCTGCAGCCAGGGGACTCTTGGGGGTCCGGGCGATGCCAAAGCGTACAAACGGACGCAGTACAAAGGCTGTATGTACATAAAACATGGCGACAGCGGAGGATTTCAGGTTTCCAAAACTCTTCGACCTCACCAGAAAAAGTTGTTAAATTTATCGCTAGTCGCTTTTGGGGGGAAAGTCAGTAGCAGGGTCTGAAAAGCCATTAAATCTAGCAACAAAGTCACTAAGTTGGGAACACTGCCATGCGGTCGCTTCCTGTATGATTAACGGGTGAAGCAGAGAGAGCCGGGTCACTGTGAAGTTTTGCAGAAGCAAACTGGGAGAAGAGAAGGGTGAACTGGTGGAGCTACAAGTATGATTGTAACGCAACCTACACTATATCGGTATAAAAAATATAGTCTCATCTTATATTGCATATGAAAATATATTGATAATTTTCAAAAACTCGATATATCACCCAGCCGTATTGTGGAGTTTGCATGTTCTCCCCATGTCTGTGTGGGTTTCCTCCTACAGCCCAAAGATACAAAAGACATGAGGTTAGGTTAATTGGTTGCTCTAAATTGCCCATAGGTGTGAGTGTGAATGGTTGTCCATCTCCCTGTTAGCCCTGCGACAGGCTGGTGACCTGTACAGGGTGTACCCTGCCTCATGCCCTCTGTCAGCTGGGATAGGTTCCAGCTCCCCCACAACCCTGAATAGGATACGCAGAAGTGGATGGATAGATAAAATTGTATTTATGAAGAAATTCATGAAGCCATTACTAGTTAAAGGAATACTCGGCTCAACAGAACTCTGACTCTTTGTCAGCCTGGCTACAGTGCTGACAGGCAAGACAGGAAAACATTGTTGTTGACGCTGCTATTAAGTCACTCTGCTCTCTAATACTTATTTTCAGGTAAACCAAACTACAGCTTTATATGATTTCTGTCTTTATAATCCATACATCTGAATTGATCATCTTTTCTTCTGTGGTTTTCCTCAGATGGTCAGGTAATTCCGCTGGTGGAGTTGTCAGCAAAACAGGTCGCCTTTCACATCCCATTTGAAGTGGTAGAGAAGGTCTACCCCCCCGTCCCAGAACAGCTTCAGCTCCGCATTGCCTACTGGAGCTTCCCCGAGAATGAAGAGGACATCAGGTGAGAATGTGATAACCTAGATTAACCCACTTATTGTTGGGGATTTGTTGTTGACAAACTGGTTTACGAATGCCTTTCCAACTATGATGTCCGTATGCAAGTTAAAATAAACCAGTAGCATGTATTTTAACAGATTTGCCAGTTTTATGACAAATTGGTATTACAGAAACTAGCTTGCTTGTGTGCTCGTCATACACAGAACCTACATGGTGCTTTGAATATCATTTTTTGCTTATTGTTGCTGTATACTGTCACTAAAAAGTATGTGAAATAGCCAGTCTGTAGGCTACTGTGTGGTGTGTTTGTGGTGTTGTTGGTCCTTTAGCTTATCCCCTTCATCTTTGAGGGTTTTTCTTTTTTCCATTTTTTTCCACACCTACTCCTCTTTGTGGTGAACTCCACTGTCACTCCCTTTTTTGTCCCAGCAAACCTTTTAACCAATTAGCATTCTTCCGATGCACAGTGATAATACCGTCAGTCTGTACATTTTTAAAAAAAAATTATTTATATTTTTTGAGGACTGAACACAAGAGTGTCTGCTTTGCTTTTGGACCCAAAATCTTTCACTATCTGTAACCAAAGATCTACACAGACAGACATAAATGCATGCATTCATCTTATTTGGGAACTCTCATATACAGTTTACATTTTTACAGAGAATGTTGGACTAAGGCTTCTATGTCTGTAGCTGTAGGGGTAAAAAATGACATGCTGCAGCAACCTCAAGAATATGGATTTGAATAGGATTTATTTATTTTCTCTCAAACAATCCAAATGGAAAAGAAACAGGAAAAAAATCTGGTACGTTAAATGCCAGAGCAGCTGACCTGAAAGATAAGATCATGGCTAAGCTGAAAGCCTGGACCCCTCGAGGCTGATTACTAAGACTACATAAAGTACCCTGTGAAAGTCTGCTAGATGGTGTGAATGCAGCACTATGGACAATCCGTACGTTGACCATCACTGAAACCAATCAGTTGATGTATAACATGGCAATGTTGATTCTTGAGATGCTTGTCTATAAGCTGAACAGCCACAAGGAGCAGTTCCCTCCATAAACTGCCAAGCACCAGCTGCTAAAGGCTAAAACATACCCAGAATGGCTGACTTAAGGCTGGACAGTCCTGATCCCGGACTAATTACAAGAAAGCCCATGCCTCACACATGGATCCTGGAATGCCTAGAACTGTATAACATCAACAGGACACTAAGTGTTCATCAGGAACTCACTGGGGAAGTGGAGAACATATATAGAGGCCAACTTCAAGCCAATTGCACAAGTCACCATCAACTGCTGGATTTACCAAGGAGATGCTCTGTCACCAGTGCTGTTCTGCACAGGCCTGAGCCCCCTCAGCCTGTTCATTAACTAGACCGACTATGGATACCGACTACAGAATTGGGCAAACATCTGCCACCTCCTGTACATGGAGCCATGAAGAGGCTGCTAGGAATATAGACTTAGCAAACCATATGAAGGACAGAGATAACATTTGGCAATAGGTTCCAGGGGCCAGGTAGTCATTGACTGTAGTTTATTACTGTCCAACTGTTAGAACTAATGCTGTTGTTAATTTGTCTTTACTTTTGAGCCTATGAAAATGGTTAAGCAAATGCTTCATGTTTTCACTATAATAAAACATTTTCAGATCTTTACTGTATAATTTTAAATCATGATGCTGTACACAGTTAAAATGACAAAAAATAGTATGACTCTTCAAAAGCTAATTGACTTGACTAAAAAGCTGAGGTTTTAAACTGAGGTTTGACTTTGGTTTTGGACTGCTGCAGGTTATATTCTTGCCTTGCTAATGGTAGTCCAGATGAATTCCAGCGTGGAGAACAACTCTATAGGATCAGAGCTGTCAAAGACCCCCTGCAAATTGGTATGTAGAATAATCTTTAACATAAGAATGAGTTCTCTTATGGAGAACATTTCTGTTGTGTTGTATGTCTGTGTAGATTCTCAGTCATCCAGGTCATGGTAGTCTTAAGAGCTTGAAAAAAGGTGACTGGACTGGAGAGTTTCAGCTCTCATCCAAGAGGCTTCTTCAGTTCTAAAGTTTCAGTTCTGGAGAGTCCCAGATATTTCAAACCTAGTTGGGGTTGTCCCCCTTTGGAGGTGGTCATTGACCCATTATTGATCATGTGCGTCAACACATGAGCCAAGGTGTGAAAAAAGGCATGGGTCATTACCATCAGGGTTTCGGGTGAAACTACTGAGAGACCTTGACCCACCCTGTCATGTGACCTATTGAGGTCACCTGAAGTAGGGTGTGAGTGGGGGTCCCAACACTGCATTGTATGTGGCTAACAGCTGGTGTCGTAAGCTACCACCTCTGTTCACTGATGGTCATTCACAGGCCTCTTTTCCACCATCGGGGTTACAGTGCTGGTGCCAGTTTTTGAACCGTTCAGCAGTTTTTCCACTGCAAACGCACTCGGTGTTCGGCCAATAAACAGGTTCAACTCGTTCCCTGCAAGCTAGCTGGTCTCAAACCAAGAACGCGTGAATGCCTGCGGCAGAAGGGCGTGACTCTGCCATCTCAACGTAAAGTTTTCTGCCGCTATTTCACTGCATGGTGTGTATTACAGGAGAAAAGTGATGCAATTTTCATGGCTGTGAATTAGGTTGGGCTCTAAGGCTGAACTTGCTGCTTTGTATCAGTCCATATCACAGATAAAAGTACACACAGTGTGTATTTGTCGTCTTGCTCATTATCGCTGTCTGTGTTTCCCTCTGTGCTGCACACAGATGCTGCAGAAGTTTGGTTTGGATGGTAAAATATGTTTGCAGCACAAGAAAGGGGAGTGTGTTCTCCCACGTTTGTGCCCTTCGGCTTCCGTGTCCAGACGAGGACCCGCCCACACTCATACGTGAAGGATCAGTTCAAAGAAACGCAGTGGAAACGCAGGCCCGTTCTTAAGCAGACCGCTGGTTTAGTGACACTGACACCAGCACTGTCACCTCGGTGGTGGAAAAGAAGTAACAGAGAACATAGATGGCTTCTTCTACTCCTCTTTCAAACCATCTGTCTTACTGGTCCAAAATATGAACACTGCCATCCTCAAAGAGTGTCCTTTTAACCTTTAGATGCAGATGTACAGCTTAGTCTTGTCCTGTCGAGGTGGCTCTTCTATGCTCTGCCATGTGTTTGTGGAGTGGTTGTTTGGTTTCTCCAATGTAGAGGTCCAAGCACTCCTCACTGAACTGCACAGCATACACTATGTTACTTAGCTTGTGTTTGGGAATTTCGTCCTTGGGATGAACCCATTTTTGTCTTAAGTACAGTGGGATATCATGCTTGGAGAAATTTATCCTGCGTTTCTCTGACAAACCTGCATGGTGTCTGACCTGACTCTACACCTTTTGTTGTTAGAACTGAAGAAGACTCTGAAACATCTTCAAAAGCTTAAAGAAGTCCCGTCACCTTTTTTAAGCTCTTAAGACTTTTTGTTGTGCTTTAACTGTTATAGTTGTGCTTTAACTAGTATAGTTTACTCAGTATGGTATATCAATCAATAAGCTTAAAATTATGCCATATACAGTTTCAATAAATCATGTGATCATGTGACCTTCGTTATTTCTACAACTCTCCTAGTACTACAGTCATGCTTTTAAAAGGCTGGAAATTTGTGAAATATAGAAACAATTCCCAGATCATTTACACTCGTTAACTGTAACTAATACAAATACTGCATGATCTTTTAACTCATTGTTCTGCAAAGTACTTTACAATGTGTTTTCCTTTCATTAATTCATGCACACACACACATACATCTGAGTTACAGGTACTTTTGAAATGTATTATACTGAGTAGGTTAAAGTGCTCATATTATGCTCATTTGTAGGCTAATGACTAGAAGATTACATACTTGAATCTTCAAAGAAAAAATACTTCCAATTTTGACTGGTTTGCTGTGAAAAGCAGCTAAACGTATTGTAGGCTATGCTAACCCTACACTCACATAACCCTATAATAGCGAAGATGTCTGCTGTGACACAACATACTTCAAAAGTGCCACTGTTCGTGGACTTCTGGCAACTAATACCATAATACTGTTTCTGAGCTTTAGGAACCATTTGACTTTTTTTCAATAGGACATACAGTCCTGGAGTTACAGTAAAAGCCTGCTGATCAAAGCTCTTTCAAAGTTAATTTGATCAGCCAACTCGGTGGTGATGCGCGATGTCTTAATCAGCTGTTTGCAGCTCGTGAGGGCAGGTAACCGGCGCTTCAGCGGCAATCACCTGGCATTAAAGGGTTAAACAGATTTTTGTTTTGTTGCGCAAGCATTGTCAGAAAAATAAGTGGACCATATATCCATAAGACTTTTTTGTTTGGTCCTGAAGCTCACAATAGAAAATTTGTTTCACTTTGTTCAAAGATATATTTTGATGTTGAGGAATAAAATCCCCATCTTATGTCAAAGACCTCATAGTACTGTATCACCCCAATAGAGCACTTCACTCTCAGACTGCTGGCTTACTTGTGGTTCCTAGGATACTTCAGAGTAGAATGGGAGGCAGAGCCTTCAGCTTTCAGGCCCCTCTTCTGTGGAACCAGCTCCCAGTTTGGATTCAGGACACAGACACCCTCTCTATTTTTAAGATTAGGCTTAAAACTTTCCTTATGATCAAGCTTATAGTTAGGGCTCCCTTAGTTATGCTGCTATAGGCCTAGGCTGCTGGGGGGTTCCCATGATGCACTGAGTGTTTTTTTTCATTCACCTCTTAATACTTTGTTTATACTTCACTCTGTATTTAATCATTATTATTAATCTCTGGCTCTCTTCCACAGCATGTCTTTTGTCCTGTCTCTCTCCCTTCAGCCCCAACCGGTCACAGCAGATAGCTGCCCCTCCCTGAGCCTGGTTCTGCTGGAGGTTTCTTCCTGTTAAAAGGGAGTTTTTCATTCCCACTGTCAGCAAATGCTTGCTCATAGGGGGTCGTTTTTGACTGTTGGGTTTTCCTTACAATATAAATCGCCTTGTAGGGTCTTTACCTTACAATATAAAGCACCTTGAGGCTGTTGTGATTTGGTGCTATATAAATAAAATTGAATTTAATTGAACTGCTCCTCTTTGGCTAGCTAGACTTTGTACAGATGTGTTGTAAGATGAGTAATGGATGAAAAACCTTGACTCCAAACAAGGCCTGCCAGCATTTGCTTGTGGGAGATATTTTGGTCAAAATTAATTTGGTCTGGCCTTTGTAACATTGCAAACATTTTACACAAAAGAGAGATTTATTTATTTATTTTTGTTTATTTGTTTATTTTAAAGGCTAAGGAATATCCAAAAAACATAATATGGGCACTTTAAGTAAAATATAATTTCCAGCAAAAGCAATACACTTGTTTCTCTGTCCCACCCATTCCTATTGATTCAATTTTATTTTGCATTTCTGTTCCTGTCCTTCATTTAAGGCTTTCATCTCAGCGCTACAGTAGTTTCCACTCAGTCCAGTCAGTCTAAAGGAGCCTACAATGTGGCAGTCATGTTTGATCGCTGCCGCATCACTTCCTGCAGCTGCACCTGTGGTGCAGGAGCCAAATGGTGTGCTCATGTGGTGGCACTCTGCCTCTTCAGGATCCATAATGTAAGTTTTTGTTAATATGAATGTATTTATGGGGCTCTTTAATTTTCTAAATGGTCATCAAAGTGCAGCTGGCCTGTGCTCACAAGCTCTTACTGTGTCAGATACTTTGTCATATCCATCATAACAGATATCCTGGATGAAATGGCAAAATATTACCCATTAATCACCAAGCCCTGTAGATTAACTTTATATATACTCTAACTCATTTAAATGTATAAAAAATTATTAGGGTTTATAAAGCTTCATTTTTGAATTGATGCTGAATTTCTGTGTATGACTATTAACTATTTTTCACATTGTGAGTACAATTGCTGTTGCTCATCTTCTTCTCCTCGCTCATTTTTCAGTCATGCAACAGGTAAATGGAGTTGTGTTTTGATCAAGGATTGCATTTTCCTTTATCTTTCTTTAGACTCTTTATGCATTACCTTGAATGGAATCAAAAAAATCAACTGAAGTAATGGATAGTAGTGGGATGCTGGAGTCTCAGTCTGGAATGTTGGAGTGGAGGAGTGGTAGCCTTTCTGGCTGACCTATTACATTGATTATGAAATGTCTGGTATTGGGTTTATTCTGTGATAGTGTGCACAGACCAGGGAAATTAAATAGCAATACCTGAGTGGGAAGGGTACAAAAATATAAGTATTTAGTTTTTTGATTTCTTGCTGACTAAAAGTACCTTTTTTAAAGGACACATATCGTGCTTTTAAATCCTTCCTTTTCATATGTATAGTAGAACAGCACATATATAAAGTAGAACAGCAATGCTTTGGTCTGGATTCCTCATTATTGCAGCTCCACAGACCCCTCTTTTACACCTTTTTTGACGCGAGTCCTAGAGCAGCTCATTTTGGTGCGGTCTCTTTAAATGTGAATGAGACATTTCAGGCCCCGCCCCCCTCCAGGTCACAGAGCGTTCAACTCCACCTCATTCAACCATTTTTGTAGTCTGATAGCAGCGATAGAATTAGCTACTGGCAGAGAAACAGGAACTTCAATGAGGCTCTGGTGCCGGGGTGGCAGTGTGAGGAATCGTGTGGGTCAGAATGCTCGGGACAGAATGCATTTAAATTTACTGCACTCCTATGATCCTCCCATGTTAAAGGGTTAAAGGGCGGGCAAAATGGCACCTGTGTTCGGCTGTGCCTCTGCCTCTGTCCATGCTATTGTTTATTTTATATGTTTTATCAGTGTTTTTGTTACTTTTTTGTTTGGCGTTGTCTCCCTACGGACATATGATCACCATTCACTACTGGCAATCAAATGTGTTATGGATAATCTCCAGAGTCAACGACACGGGGTTGTTATTCCACTGCTGCTGGAGCGTGGCACGACCCCCGGCATATTTCCACTGTAGCTGGTCACTCTGCCCTTACTCCGGAGACCTTATCAGAGGAGGCGAGGAAGGAGAGCTGGTTTTCTTGTGCGATTTTGTCGGCTTTGGAGAGAAGGGGATATACAGGATCTTCGTTTTTGGGCCACTAGCAGGCAAATTCATCTGAGATTGGTCAGGGCTGGACTTGTTTCCAGGCTCCCTTATGTCTACCACCCGGGATGCCATCTGAAAGTGTGGAACCTGCGGCTCAATGTGGCAGGAACCCTGTTTTGCTGCACACCTTACTCTGCTGTATGGACTCTGTTCCAGGCGCTTCTGCAGATGACCCGGAGGCTCCCGCCATCAAAATGATGGTAATTAATGCCCGCTCTATTGCTAATAAGTCTCATATTTTAAATGACTTGTTCCATAGTGAGAAGCTGGATTTTATGTTTATGTCTGAGAACTGGTGTGAGAATGAAGTCTCACATCTTTTAGAACTGTGTCCTGGAGACTGTTTTTCAGCGCACCATGGACCTCTGGCCGTGGAGGTGGAACAGCTGTAATTTTTAAAAGGACATTTTTTTACCCCTCACACTGATCGTCACTGCCGCCCCTGGGGTGTGGGTGCGCGTGGGTCCCAGGATGTGTGGCCGGATGTCTTGGCGTGATTTTTTACCTGCTTCCCTGGCGGCTGTGGCCTGGGGGTGGCTTGGACCGCCTTGGCGTTGGGGATGTTCTGCCAGGTGTCGGGCCATTCTCGGGTGCTTGGGGCTTCAGGGGCTGCATGCATAGCTCGTGTTGGCGGTGCCATCCTATGGGGGGGGGGGCTGCTCATTGCCTCTGGCTCTCTGGACTCTTGCCCTTTGGCCATGGGGGCTCTGTCTGGGTACCCCCCCCTTCCTCCTCTGGGGTGACGCGTGGTTGCCATCAGGATGTGCAGCCTCAGGTCTTCTGAGCTCCTAGTGGGCTGTGGATGGCCTGGGTCCCCCGGGGTCCTTTCCTATTCGCCTCTGGATCACGGGGGGCATGGTTGCATTTTCTTACCCTCATTACTGAGTACATTCCATGACAGAGGTGCATTACTGCAAACAGCAAGATTGTGTGTGTGTGTGTGTGTGTGTGTGTATAAATATGTGTATGTATGTATATCTACTTTTTTTCAATTATTTTTTCCCTTTCTCCCCTTTGCCCCCCCCCCCTCTATATTTTATTTTAATTTTTTTATTTATTTTTCCTCCACTCTTTTCTATCCCCTTCCTTATTGCCTGTCAGCTCTGGCATAAACAACTAACTAAATAAAAAATAAATAAAAATACAAACATTAACAAGAATAGCCTATAGAAAACTTATAGAGCTGTTTTTGTAAAAGCAAATATGTTTGGTACATCAGTACATTTTGATCATCATTCCGATTGCGAAAACTGCCAGACATGACAGGCTAAAATAAATAAATAAAAGGACACTTTTATGCCAGATGATCTCTGCAGGTTGTTATGACTCCTTCAAAATTGGTCAAGTTCAGCCCGTGCATGGCATTTTAATTTATCGTTCACCTGGCTCTCCTGCATCTTTTTTTATCAGACTTTCAAGACTTTTTGTCCTCCACTATTAAAATTGGCAGGATTATTTTTGTTGGGGACTTCAACATTCATGCTGAAGACCCATTAAACACCACCACTAAGGAGTTCCTGAGCATCATGGGCTCGTTGAACTTTGTTCAACATGTATCTGGGCCTCCTCACACTGCTGGACATACTTTGGACTTGGTCTTTACTTACCCTCGACCATCTGCACATAAATGAACTTGTCTTCAGTGACCATAAATCAATTTCTTTTAATGTTTCTGTCATGTGGGGAGAGCTGCTGTGCAGGCAGGAAGGAGGAGGCAGGACCGCAAACGCAGAGCTCCAGGAACACAGGGTTTTAATAACAGAAACCAAAAACACACAGGAACTCCCCCTGGGAAATACACAAGTTAGGGGGAGATCGGGGAGACCAGGAAACACAAAGGGACTACAGCAGGGAGCAACCACTACGTAGGAACACAGCTGGGTATAACCATGAAACGACACGACAAGGAACGGAAGAAAACTGAGGGCTTAAGTATGCATGAGGGCAATAGGGGCAAGAGAAAACAGCTGGGGAACACAGGTGAAGCAAATCAGGAAAATCACAGGGGGAAGCAAAGCCAGACACGAGACATGGGGAACACAGGACTATCAAAATAAAACAGGAAAAGACGGGACCAGGAACATCAGAACATGACACACCAGGGACCAAAGAAAACAAGGAACCAAAACAGGGAAAAACAACAGAAAACACTGGGCCACAGGTCCAGGACCATGACAGGACCCCCCCCCCTCAAAGGCCGGCACCCGACGGCCAAAACAGAAACCCCAAAAAACCAAACCAGGGCGGGAGGCGGGAGACCCGGAAGGGGGGACCGAGACAAAAACAAGACAACCCCCAAAAAACAAAGGAAGAACAAGTCAGGGGGCCACCCAGGCCCCCAGAGTCCAGAAAACAGAGTCCACCCCAGAAGGGGGAGGCCGACCGCGCTCCCGGCGACGAGGAAGAGGAGCAGGCGACGAAGGGGGAGGCCGACCGCGCTCCCAGCGGCGGCGGCGACGAGGATGAAGAGCAGCAGGCAAAGGGGGAGGCCGACCGAGCACCCAGCGGCGGCGGCGACGACGAAGAGCAGCAGGCAAAGGGGGAGGCCGACCGCGCTCCCAGTGGCGGCGGCGACGACGAGGAAGAGGGGGGCCCCCTGACGGCTCGGACAGAGCGGGACCCTCGGGCGGATGGCCGCGTGGCATGCGGCGGCGAAGAAGAGCGGGGCCCCCTGACGGCTCGGACAGAGCGGGACCCTCGGGCGGACGGCCGCGTGGCATGCGGCGAAGAAGAGCGGGGCCCCCTGCCGGCTCGGACGGAGCGGTACCCTCGGGCGGACGGCCACGTGGCATGCGGCGGCGGCGGCAAAGAAGAGCGGGGCCCCCTGACGGCTCGGACGGAGTGGGACCCTCATGCGGACGGCCGTGTGGCATGCGGCGGCGGCGAAGAAGAGCGGGGCCCCCTGACGGCTCGGGCTGAGTGGGACCCCCTGGCGGCTCAGGCTGAGCAGGACCCCCTGGGGGCCCGGGCTGAGGGGCAGATGATGGAGGTGGTGTGGACGGTGGTTGTGGAGCGGCTGGCTGCAGCTGAGGGAAGGCCGATACTGGGGAAACCAACGGAAGCCAAACTACGGAGGACGAGGGAGCTGAAGGGACAGAGGACGAGGGAGCTGAAGGGACAGAGGACGAGGGAGCTGAGGGGACAGAGGACGAGGGAGCTGAGGGGACAGAAGGAGCTGCTGAGGAAGCTGAGGGGACTGAAGGAGCTGCTGAGGGAGCTGAGGGGACTGAAGGAGCTGCTGAGGGAGCTGAGGGGACTGAAGGAGCTGCTGAGGGAGCTGAGGGGACTGAAGGGACCACGGCTGAAGGGACTGAAGGGACCACGGCTGAAGGGAGTGAAGGGACCAAGGGGAGCGAAGGGACCAAGGGGAGCGAAGGGGCTGGAGCTACAGCTGACTGAGAGGGGGCTGGAACTACAGCTGACTGAGAGGGGGCTGGAGCTACAGCTGACTGAGAGGGGGCTGGAGCTACAGCTGACTGAGAGGGGGCTGGAACTACAGCTGACTGAGAGGGGGCTGGAGCTACAGCTGACTGAGAGGGGGCTGGAGCTACAGCTGACTGAGAGGGAGCTGGAGCTACAGCTGACTGTGAGAGAGCTGGAGCTACAGCTGACTGTGAGAGAGGTGAGGAAGCCGGCGACGCTACGGCTGGCTGAGAGGGGGGAAGCCGGCGACGCTACGGCTGGCTGAGAGAGGGGTGAGGAAGCCGGCGATGCTACGGCTGGCTGAGGGATGGCCGGAGCTACGGCCGCTGGCTGAGGGATGGCCGGAGCTACGGCCGCTGGCTGAGGGATGGCCGGAGCTACGGCCGCTGGCTGAGGGATGGCTGGAGCTACGGCCGCTGGCTGAGGGATGGCCGGAGCTACGGCCGCTGGCTGAGGGATGGCCGGAGCTACGGCCGCTGGCTGAGGGGAAACCGGAGCTACGGCCGCTGGCTGAGGGGAAACCGGAGCTACGGCCGCTGACTGAGGGGAAACCGGAGCTACGGCCGCTGACTGAGGGGAAACCGGAGCTACGGCGGCTGACTGAGGGATAGCCGGAGCTACAGCGGCTGACTGAGGGAGAGGTACGGGTGCAGAGGTCTGTCTGTCCGTGGCCGCCTCCACCCATGGAACAGGAACCGGAAGTGCAGCCCAGCTCATAATATGCACTACATAGCCCCTCGTCAATGCAGGCATAGTGTCCATCAGCCCGGGGGAGTCCGATAACAGCCCGTGGAGCCTGTGCGCCAGCTGTCTCCCCTGCTTGTCACAGGGCTGCCGAAACCATTGGTGGCAGAGGTCCAGTACCCGCTCGCAGGGGTCCAGCGGGCACCCCCCACCGGGCTGGTCAGGCGGAGGAGAGGCGGGTGAGTGGCGCCGCCGGGGACCGTTCCGGCCAGCCGGTCCCCCCAGAGCCAGGTGAGTGCCGCTGAAGGTGCTGGGGTCCACTCGTGGTCGTGTCATTCTGTCATGTGGGGAGAGCTGCTGTGCAGGCAGGAAGGAGGAGGCAGGACCCCAAACGCAGAGCTCCAGGAACACAGGGTTTTAATAACAGAAACCAAAAACACACAGGAACTCCCCCTGGGAAGTACACAAGTTAGGGGGAGACCGGGGAGACCAGGAAACACAAAGGGACTACAGCAGGGAGCAACCACTACGTAGGAACACAGCTGGGTATAACCATGAAACGACACGACAAGGAACGGAAGAAAACTGAGGGCTTAAGTATACATGAGGGCAATAGGGGCAAGAGAAAACAGCTGGGGAACACAGGTGAAGCAAATCAGGAAAATCACAGGGGGAAGCAAAGCCAGACACGAGACATGGGGAACACAGGACTATCAAAATAAAACAGGAAAAGACGGGACCAGGAACATCAGAACATGACACACCAGGGACCAAAGAAAACAAGGAACCAAAACAGGGAAAAACAACAGAAAACACTGGGCCACAGGCCCAGGACCATGACAGTTTCTTGTAATCCAGAATCTTTTCCCCAAGTTTGCATTAAGTGTAGATGCTTTATTGATGATTCTGTTTTATCTAAGTTTTCCTCTTTTTTTCAATTTTACAGCTCATTCTGATGATAATGTTGAGCTCCTTGTTAACTCTTTCATTGAACATTGCCTAACCATTCTCAATAAGGTTGCTCCTGTGAAAACTAGTGATTGCTCTGTCAGTTCTTGCATACCCTGGTTAAAATATCAAATTTGTGGCCTTCAGCGCTCCTGTCGTAAAGCAGAGCATCTGTGGAAATCTACGAGATTGATTGTTCATCGGGAATACTTCTAAGAGCTCCTTCAGTCTTACAATGAGGCATTTTAGTAATCTTATAAAACCCAGCAAGAATAATCCCAGGGTTTTATTTGATACAATCAACAGGATTGTTTCTCATCCACCACCGTTGTTACTTTCTGATGATGATTGTAACACATTTCTTAGTCATTGTGTGAAAAAGGTGATAGACCTGAGATCCAAAATTTCCTTAAGTGCACCCCATCAAGAAGATGGTCCTCAGTGCCCTGAATCTTTTAGCTCATTCTCTCCTATCACACAAAATGACTTAGTTACATAATTGGCAAGATGAAACCCTCATCATGTTCCTTTGAGATTACCTCCTTCTGTCCTGCTTGGGACTCTCACCACTATTGGTCCTTCATTGCTGTTGATCATAAACAGTTAACTGAGTCAAGGTCATGTTCCACTTTATTTTAAACATGCTGAGGTAACTCCCCTATTAAAGAAGCCTAACCTTGATACTAGCTGTATTGGCCACTATTGACCTATTTCTAAATTGCCATTTGTTAGTAAATTATTAGAGAAAATTTTAGATAGTCAGTTCAGGTCTCTACTGTCCAATTTACAGTTTTTCGATCCTTTCCAGTCTGGCTTTCAAAAGCAGTACTCTACTGAGTCTGCTCTTTTGAAAGTCTACAATGATGTTTTAATGGCTTCTGATGCAGGTAATTGTTCTGTCGTCATTTTACTTGATCTCAGTGCAGCCTTTGAGACTATTGATCATAACATTTTGTTTAACGGGCTTAAGGTTTTGGCTGGTATCTCTTGCTCAGCACTAGACTGATTTTCCTCTTATTTATCAGGTAGGACATTCTCTGTTAGGACCAGCAAATTTAGTTCCACCATTGCCTCCCTAAATTGTGGGGTCCCACAGAGTTCAGTCCTGGGTCCATTATTATTTTCTTTTTATATGCTCCCTTTAGCTGGCATCATTCAGCCTTTTAAGGTAATTTCTTACCATTTATGCGCAGATGACATTCAGCTCTATATGTCTTTTAAGCCCCAACAGCTGGATAGGTTGTCCACCCTAGTCCAGTGTTTAACCCGGATCAGTGAGTGGCTCTCCAGTAATTACTTAGTTTTAAATGCCAGTAAGACTGAGACTATGATTATAGCCCCTCCTGATCTATATCTGAAAATCAGTTAGGCTTTTGCCTCTTTTTGTTCCACTGTTAAGTCCAGCATCCGTAATCTTGGAGTAATATTCAATTCCTATTTGAGCTTTGACTTGCATGTAAAATCTCTGTCTCATTCCTGCGTCTTTCATTTAAATAACATCTCTAAGTTAAGCATATGGTCTCTAGGTTGATGAGTTTAAGTGTCTTGGGGTCTTGTTCACGAGTGAGGGGAGAAGGGAACTGGACATTGACAGATGGATTGGGGCTGCAGTGCAGTGATGCAGACGCTGCACCAGTCTGTTGTGGTGAAGAGAGAGCTGATCATGAAAGAGAAGCTGTCGATTTACCGGTCAGTCTACGTCCCTACCCTCACTTATGGTCATGAGCTTTGGGTAGGGATCGAAAAAATGAGATCGCGAATACAAGCAGCAGAATTGAGCTTCCTCTGAAGGGTGACCTCTCTCTTATAGACAGGGTGAGGAGTGCAACCATTCCGGAGGGGAGAAGGTTGTCTGGGCTTCTCTGCTTAGGGTGCTGCCCCTGCGACCCGGTCCCAGATAAGCAAAATAAAATGGATGGACAGATGGATCGATACCAGTTAAATTTATACCATATTTATATTAAAAATGGCCAGATCACCTCATTACATTTTTGCCATTATTAGGTCAAGGTCATAAGTCAGGTTTTTCTGAAAATTATGTGAACGTGACAAATGATGTCTCCTAGGATGTTCAAATTTACACAATAGATACATATTCTAAAACTCTTGGATAAGTCTAAATCTCATTTGATTGGGATATGATCCAGATACATGAATATATGACATGACTTTTGACTATCAATCGCCCATCTTAAAAATTGTGTATTTGCTCATTATAAGAGATAGTCTTTACAAAAATAAAAATAACCATAAAATTAAAGTTGTTTTAGTTCAACCTTTTAAACCTCAGAAATTTATGGGCATGGACAACAGGACCTATGTGTTATCCCGGTGATCTGATGTTTGGAGAGTGACATGTCTGTGAGATGGACAACATTCAAATGAGCTTAAACTTCTGCCAGGGATGGGGTTGTTGTGCTCGGCACCCCTTGTTCTGTTTACTTATGGCAGTCTGCTGAAGGCATAAGCATAAAAAAATATATGAAAATATATATGAAATAACGTGTGTGTGTGTGTGTGTGTGTTTGTAGGCATCAGCAGTGTGTCTCAGGGCTCCAGTTTCTGAGTCGTTGTCCAGGCTGCAGAGGGACCAGCTTCAAAAGTTTGCCCAGTACCTCATCAGTGAGCTGCCTCAGCAGGTATATATAGTCCATATCATGGGCTATTTATGCTCTTTATAAAGCAAATTATTGAAGAAAATGTATTCACTCAAATGTATGTTTTCAGATCCTGCCCACAGCCCAGCGACTCTTGGATGAGTTGCTGTCCTCACAGTCCACTGCCATCAACACTGTGTGTGGAGCTCCAGGTTCAGTATCAGACTTTGTGTTAGTTGCATGAAACCATTCGGTCACATACCACTGTCAGGAATTTAAAGTGAAGTTGCTTTAGCAGTGACTTCAGATATTACTGTAAAATAATGCTGATATCAAAATATACAAGCAGACATCCAGCATAGGGATACAGTAGTTGAAATAATGTTGTTGGTGTTCGTTCATCCAACACTTAATGCTCTGTGACACGTTTGCTTTCTGTCTTTTTGTTGTCTATAACAGCAAAAATGGCAAAGTTTTTGAAAATGAAATGCAGTTAATCTTCTATAGCTGTTTTGCTGTCATTGGAGAAAATACATTGTTTTAAATCACAACTGCTGTACAGTTTGTTTGCCTGGGGTACTGTGAAACATGAATAGAGAACGGCTTTAATAACATAATGGAAAAGGAAACATTTTGTAGGTGATTGTGTAGGGTAGATGGTTTTTTTCTGAAGGTTAAATTATTTCTGAATGATGTATTTGTGTAGATCCAACAGCAGGTCCTTCTGCATCAGACCAAAGCACCTGGTATTTGGATGAGTCGACCCTCAGTGACAACATCAAAAAAACTCTGCACAAGTTCTGTGGACCTTCACCT
Source organism: Pterophyllum scalare (assembly GCA_024447675.2). NCBI lineage: Eukaryota > Metazoa > Chordata > Actinopteri > Cichliformes > Cichlidae > Pterophyllum > Pterophyllum scalare. Next base: position 57,152 of record JAMQGT020001299.1, on the reverse strand, counting down.
GTTGTTTTCAGGTAGACACTACTTATCTCACATGATTTACCTTTGTGCCTCTCTTAAACCTAAATTATAGAGCTTTGGCTAAACACTTTACAAAACCCGTTGAATTCATTCACTTCACTCACACTGTTTGGGAAGCAGATGAAAAGTAACAGGAACAGTTTGTGTTGCTATATGTTGTCAACATAAAATGCTTCACATCCATCTTGGCCTGGGTATAACCGCTGCTGCCATAAGCTGTGACTGAATCTTTCCCTGGATGCAGCTAGTTTTATAAAATGATTATTAGACCTGACGTATGAAAATGTTCCCACTCAAAGCCTTAAACATGCAAGTTGGAGGAACAATCCCAGTTCAAACAAGCATCAGAGGTAACCTGTTCCTTTGACTTAAATTTTTTTTTGAAAAGTTAGTTGGTTTCTTTTTGCTTGATTCTGAATTGGATGTAATCCCAGTGAAGTAAAGAATACTTGTTATCCTGCTAGTACAGTCTCAGTGTGCTGTATACCTGTAACACCTGTAGCAGTCTATGTTGTCCACAAACTGATAAAATAATAAAAATTTGAAACTGTTATTTTTTTAATTGTAATTCTTTTATTAGCAATGTATTTGTAATTGTTTTTGCATTTTAATACTTTTTGTAATTGTACCTCACTTTAAATGAAAACAGTCAAAGTACCTCAGTGTTACTCGGCTTAAACCAGTACTTTGTGTTATTTATAGTGATGTGAACTCCATGTACCTGTCATCCACGGAACCACCAGCAGCTGCTGAATGGGCATGTCTGCTGCGACCTCTGAGGGGTAGAGAGCCAGAAGGCATCTGGAATCTTCTGTCCATAGTCAGGGAGATGTTTAAGAGGCGAGACAGCAATGCTGCCCCACTGCTTGAGATTCTCACTGAACAGTGCCTCACCTATGAACAGGTATACTGTTGAATACTGTGACATGAGATTAGCTCCAAATGTTACAAGAAAAAGTTTGTGAAGCCTTTGAAATTTATTATATTTTTGCATAAATTTGACCTAAAACATCAACAGATTTTTTTAAACTAATCCTAAAAGTAGAAAAAGACTACAATAAAACAACTGAATTGAAAATATTAGATGCTGTCATTTATTTATTGAAGAAATCCTATATTATCAATTTTCAAAATGATGTAAAATCAGGTGTTTGTGGGCACCCTGTTTGTATTTAAAGAATAAATCGGCCTTGTTGATGTTCACCAGGCCAGAAAAGGTAACAGGACTATCTCTAACCCTCTGGGGTCGAGGGTATAATTGGCCGTTTTTGACTGCTTTTGTTTTTGCCTTTATATTTCAGCACAACCTGATGTGTGTGTGACTGTACAGTTATTTTTTCATTTAGACATACTGTATTAACACATTGGACCTAAAATCACACACAAAAAAAATCTGAGTAGAAAAGAGTTTGATTTTTTAAAATTAATTAATTAATTTTTTTCATTGTGGAAACCACAAACATGTTTAATGAACAATTTTTAATTTTTCTTAAGGGACACGTATCATGATTTTCAGTCCTTCCTTTTCATATATAAATCATTCACTTGTGGTCTATATAAAGCAGAACTGCAATGCTTTGGTCTGAATTCATTGTTATTGCAGCTCCACAGACCCCGCTTTGACCCCTTTTCTGACGCCCGTCTCAGAGCAACCTGTTTTGGTGCGGTCTCTTTAAATGTGAATGAGACATTTCACGCCCCGCCCCCTTCAGGTCACAGAGCATTCCACTCCACCCCTTCAGCAATTTTTGTAGTTTGATAGCAATGATGCGATTAGCTACCATCAGAGAAACTTTTTATTCACAATATGAATAAAGTAAACAAAGCTTGGACATAGGAGTTAGCTAACGCCAGCATCAAGAACGTCACTGAATCCCAAGACAAAAACGGCAAACACAAAGCCAAATAATGTTATTCAAAACATGCAGTACAGTTTTATCCTCAAGGAGCTAAAAGCTAGCACACAGCACTAATAGCAGAAGGCACAATGCTACTACTATCAAAACAATGACCAGGACGTCATATCAACACACAAAATTCATGTCTAAAATAAAGTTTGTTGCCATTTTAGCTTTATTTGGAGCTGATGGGTGATGTGAGGAATCGTGTGGGTTAATACACCCAACAACCGAACATTTTGACTTAACTACGTGCAGCTTTGGCATAACAAAACTGGACTACAAAATCGCTGCCCGAAAAACAATGGCGGATTCACGAGATTGGTTAGTCGGATGTCCTTGCCCTTGTTTAGCAGTTCCATGGCAAATACTGTGATGTCAGAGGACAGATAACGTCACAGGGACTAGAGAAAACTGAGCAGCTTGAAAAATATGACCCAGAAAGAATATAAAGATATCTACGCAGCACCGGAACAGAATGCATTTAAATTTTCTGCCCTGCTACACAGAGCGTGGTTAAAGAAAGTGTTGATGCACCAGCCAGCTGTTTCTGAAACATATATAACTTAAATTTAATATGAGCGTGTTTTTAAAAAACACCATTCCTGAATTTCATCATTTGACAAATTACATATTTACTACTTTTAGCCAAAAATGTACCTTGACTGGTGTGCACAAGTTTTTCTTGACAGTTTTCACAGCACCCAACATTTTTTAGAGAAACAGTTGTACATCAAGTCTTACATGAAACTGTTATGTGATCAGAGTACCCATTACATTGCTTCACACACACCTGTCTGTTTCTGTTCAGATCATCAGCTGGTGGTACAGTGTTCGAACTTCAGCATCCCACAGCAGTGCGAGTGGCCACACTGGCCGGAGCAACGGCCAGTCAGAAGTAGCTGCTCATGCCTGTGCAAGCATGTGTGATGAGATGGTTGTTCTATGGAGGCTGGCAGTGCTCGACCCCACTATGAGCCCCTGCAGGTCAGACCACCGAAACCATGCTACATGCTAGTCGTGGATTGATTAAATTATCACAGAATTTTAATCATAAAGTATAAATTCTATGGGAATATTACGTTCTGTCATCACATTCATCACTTGGCAGTGAATATGAACTAGTAATTCATGTTAATTGTAAAAACTGGATGTTCTCTTCTAGGCGTTTGGAACTGGCAGGCCAGCTGAGGCAGTGGCACCTGAAAGTTATAGAGATAGTGAAGCGGGGACAGCATCGCAAGTCCCTGGATAAACTATTTCAAGGCTTTAAACCTGCTGTAGAGTCCTGCTATTTCAACTGGGAGGTGGCCTACCCACTGGATGGCATCACCTACTGCAGTGCAGATAAGAAGAGTGCCACGTTCTGCTGGTCCAGGGCAGTGCAGCACCAGAGAGGAGTCAAAGCTGCTGCAGGAGGTAGTGGTGAATCTTCTGAATTAGGGGGCAGAGCTGAAGGTGGCGCTGGGGCAGAGTATAAAGGTAGACCAAATAGTCACTCCACACAACAGGAGGTAGCAGTGCGACCAAAGGAGACCATTCTGACCAAGAGGAAGGGTCTGTCAGTGAGTGGAGGTGGAGGGATGCTTGTCCGCCTAGGAGGGAGTGTCTCACTGTCCCTAGAAGATGGAGGCGGAAAATGCATGTACAAAGGGCCAGGCTCCTCCTCTGGAGGGAAACTGAAACTGACTCAGGGAGGTGGGAAGGGGGCAACTGTAGGAGTTCCTGGAGGAGGTGGAGGATTAGGGAGTAGTAAACATACAAGTGCTAAGCGCAGAACTAGTAGTGAAGATAGCTCACTGGAGCCAGACTTGGCTGAACTCAGCCTGGATGATGGCTGCAATCTGGCTTTAGGCGCTGAGGCTAGTAACACTTTTGAGTTTCTCCCACCACCACCTGAGATGCTCCCCTCTCCAAGTCCACTGCTTCGAGATTCACGCAAGTACAACAGTAGCAGCAGTGGAGGGAGCAAGATTTTTGAAGCAAAGCGTAGCAGCCATGCATCAGCAGCAATTGCTGCTGCAGAGCCTGCTCCACCTTGCTTCCCTTCAAAAGAGAATGGGGTGATTGTTGTGGGCATGTCCAGCACCACAGAAAAGGAAGCAGAGGTGGAGCCTGCGCATAACAGAGATGAAGATGTGGATTCAGCTGGTAGTAACCAGCCTTTAATTTCCACAATTACAGCAAGATCAGGCACAACTCAAACATCTGCCAAACCACCACGGGGCTGCAAAGAGGTGGTATCTGCTGGAGCAGTAGTAGGAAGTGGGCCAGCAGTTGAAATTGGATCAGCTCATCAGGTAGCAGAAGCAGTACATGGAGCTGCTGAAGGAGAACCTGTGGGTGAAGATGACTACCAGGCGTACTACCTGAGTGCTGCCTCAGAAGAGGGTGCAGACAGACAGTTAGCTGACAACCACCAGGAGGAAGAGCCAGACATCTTTGCAGGGATCAAACCGCTTGAGCAGGAGGGACGCATGGAGGTGAGTAAGACCCAAAACCTTGTTTTAACCATGTAAATACAGCAACAATGAAAAACAGGTCAATCGAAAGTACTGTAAGTGCAACAAATAATAGCAAATCTGTTTGGTACATCAGTGCATTTGGATCAACATTCCAATTGCGAAAAATGCCAGACATGACAGGCTTAAAAAAAAAACCCAAAAAATATGTTGGTAGAGATGTAAGTCCAATATGTTTCCGGGGGGGGGGGACAATCAGGGTCCGCTGCGGTGCTAATTATACACTTGGAGCAACTGTTGGTAGGGACATCTTCCTGCCATCCCTTGCTAATCATGCCCCATGATTGGCAGGGACATAATGGATGTTATTTGATATACAAGTGCAGGTCAGGTTACGGTGTAGATTTCCTGCTCAATAATTAACAGTAGTTTACACTTAATGTACCTGCATGAGCGTAAGTTGCAATGTTGCTGGTCACTTACGTAAGTTATGTTGTAGGGCTGCAAAGAATCAAGACTGCAGAATAAATCAGGGCTAAGACACTATGGAGAGTGATGTGACAAAATCGTGATTGGTTCAAATCATTCTTAAAACAACAAGAAACATACATACATCAACTCTTTTTTTACTTGCAGCAAGGAGGAGACACGTCCTCTGAGCTCAGCTCCTGTATCAGGCTTTCACTGAACAAAGAGGAAGTGGTCTCCTGCGCGTCAGCTTCCTTGCAGCGGTTTTATTCCAGACTTTCACAGTAAAATCACGTGGGTTACATAAAACTCAGTTTACAACATGTAATAAACAGCATTCTTGGGTCTTTCCTTACCATATATGGTAGTAAGCATACTGTGGAATATGTATACATTACATGGTATTCGTGACATATGTGAGAGTACCACCAGGTACTCTCACTCTGCTGAACCACTGCTGTGTAATGATCCTCTGTACCTGAGGTTCACTGACCTGAATGGCTGGTAGTGGGAGAAGCTCTGACACTGGGTCAGGCTATGCCCTTCACAGGTGTTCTTCAAAGGTGACTGAGGCTCCACGGGATGGGTGGCCACAGGAGCTGTAAACTGCAGGTTCAGTTTCATGTGTTGGCTCAGCTACCATGTTATCACAGTGCCAGAGAAGATGGAAAGGTATTACTTTAGGCAGGAGTTATTTTTGTCAAGCAAAAGTCAAAATACTACAGTATGCATAATCATTGAACTAATTACTGTATCTGCAGATCAAACATCAATAGAATGTAGAGTCAATTTTCAATCTTTAAAAAATAAACTGTCTCCACTGGGCTGGATGCACTACTGAGCTGTGTGTTAATTAAGTTTTTGCTTTAGATGATTTATTTCCTTTGCTACCTCAAACAGTCCAGTCTTGAGAATCTGGAAGGCCACAGTGAAGGAGAGGGTAGAACCCTTCTTACACCGGCCCAGGTTGTTAAGTGGAGACTGGCACACAACTGCTCCTACAGTGGGATCTGTACGTGTCTGTATGTGTGCGTGTGGTTCTGCAGGCTTAAACAGCCTGTAGGTAAGATTCCAACTTCCTTCTTTAAGGAATATCGCCACATGTCTGCATTAAAAATAAAATGAAACAACTGTATAACATATAAAACAACTTATAAAAACAGAAGATATGATAACGCATTGTAAACAGGAGAAAGTTTACACAATAATCCTAACTATCGTTTCAATAATAATAATTTTTTTGTCAGTTACACTGTTTTTGTGATCATGTGGAGCCAAATTGACATTTTGCTGACTCCTCTTAATTGGAGGGGAAAGCAAAATGTCAAAAAAGTAACTTAAAGGACCAAATTGTCTTATATTTTTGACATCAAATCGCGGGCCCGCAGGCTGAGTTTGAGATCGCTGATGTAGGTAGATGAGATTATGGTCAGATTTTCCCAGTGGTGGCAGAGGGGTGGCTTAACAACATTACTAAACCTAGGCATAAAATACTCAGTCCAAACGCCATCAGTTAAACTGATCATATGGTTTATTTCAACCTCAGAGATGAATAATCGGTCCACCTGCTGGTCATTCGTCACTGGAAAATTCAGATTACATCATTTATAGTCAGAGTAGATTTCAGAAACCTTGCATTACATTTTTTTTTTTTTTTTAAATTCCCAGCTCGCCCTGCAGGTGGTCTTTGCCCTCCAAGCTCTGGTCCTCTACCAGAGGCCTGGGAGCTTGAAGATCTTGTTCAGTATCTTAGCTCTTCACAGGACTGAGCTCTTCTGGACAGAGACCTCAGATGTCATTCCTGGAATGTGCTAGAGCCATTCTCCCAGTTTAGGGGTCACTGCCCCAAGTGTTCCAATTATAATAATCATAATAGTACATTTTATTGATAAGCACCTATTTATAAACACCCAAGGACACTTTACAGGGGTGAAAAAAACAAACCACAAAGAGCACAAATAAGAAACTAAAATGATAAGAACTAAAGTGAGTATGCAATTTTTGAGTTGTGATTTGAAGATATGAAGAGAGTCAATATTGCGGATGGCTGGTGGGAGACAGTTCCACAGCTGGGGAGCAGAACGGGAGAAAGCTCTGTTCCCCCATTGTACTGAGGCAGGCAGGGGGGAACAGTAAGCCAGACAGAGGAGGAAGAGCGGAGGGTGCGGAATGAGGAGGTTATGTGAAGAAGATTGACTAGATATCTTGGAAAATAAAGGTAAATTAGAGATAATAATAATAATAATGCCTTAGACTTATATAGCACTTTTCACAGTACTCACAGCGCTTTACAATTCTGTGCACAATTCATACTTGGTGGTAGTAAGCTACTAATGTAGCCACAGCTGCCCTGGGGCAGTCTGACAGAAGCGTGGCTGCCAATTCACACCTACGGCCCCTCCGACCACCACCGACCACATTCACACTTAGGCAATGTGGGTTAAGTGTCTTGCCCAGGGACACAATGACAGCACACGCTCAGACGGGGACTCGAACCCTCCGGTTGCGAGGTGAGCACCTCCCCACTGCGCCACTGCCACCCCAATGATGTGAAGATTATTGTAGTTGTTTGGATCAGAACCAGGCTTCTTCAGAATTGGGGTGACAGCTGCAGTTTTGAAGAGAGTGGGAATAATTCCAGTGGTAAGAGATAATTGAATAATGACAGTTATGAAGGGAAGGAGAGAAGGGAGGTGGGATTTTACCAGAGCTGTAGGAAGAGGATAAAGTAGACCTATGAAGGGCTTGGATTTCTGGATGAGGTCAGTGATTTCAGAGGGAGATGGTAGTTGAAAGGTGGAGGGAAGCTGACAGAGGTGGGGAAGTTCAGATGGGTGAGGGGAGGAGAAACAGGACATAGGTGTTGGTGGATTTTGTTGATTTTTTTTTTTTCTCACTGAAAACCAATATACAGGATTTACATGTTACAGTGAAGTGAAAATGAGAAGGAAATATTTTTTTTTGGGGGGGGGGGATATTATTTAGCAGTGAAACAAGATCTTCCTGATGTGTTCGTGGATCGTTATTGTTTCATCTAGGACAGTGGTTCTGACACTCACTAGTCCTCGGCCACTTTCCTTCCGCTTAGTGTACAGTCTCAGGGTGCTGGATTCGGGCTGAAACCCTCCATGCATGGTAAGGAGCTTTCTTGTCTTGACATCAGTGGCTTCTATTTCCTCCTTTGGCCAGCTTATTATTCCAGCAGGGTATCTGACAACTGGCAGTGTGTAGGTGTTGATTGCCCAGATCTTGTTCTTCCCATTCAGCTGATTCTTCAGGACTTGCCTTACTCTACCTCTCTTTGTTACCATTTGACTGCTCTTCTCCAGTCCAAATAACATTCCAATGTCATTGCTGTAGATCTTTGTGGTGTGGATCAGTGACTTGATATCTTGGTCACTCCTGGCATACAGCTTGATGCCATCCATGTACAGGATGTGGCTGATGTTTGCTCCATTTTATAGTTGGTGTCCGTAGACAATCTTGTTGATGATCTGTCTAAGGGGATTCAGGCAAATGCAGAACAGCAGTGGGGACAGAGCATCTCCTTGGTAAATCCTGCACTTGATGTTCACTAGTGCAGTGGGCTCAAAGTTGGCCTCTAGTGTTGTTCTCCACATTCCCATTGAGTTCTTGATGAAGGCTCTTAGGGTCCTGTTGATCAGTCTGGGATCCATGTGTGCAGCATTGAGTCATAGGCGTTCTTGTAATCAATCCAGGCGGTGCTCAGGTTGGTCAGTCTGGTCTTACAGTCTCGAGTGACTGCTCTATGTACCAGTAGCTGGTGTTGTGCTCCCCTGGTCTCTCTGCCTATCCCTTTCTGGGCCTCACTCATGTATTGTGCCACATGCCTTCTCATCTTAGCTGCTATGATGCCCGACAGGAGTTTCCATGTTGTACTGAGGCAGGTTATGGGCCAGTAGTTCGATGGGACCGGTCCCTTCTGGAGGTCCTTGGGGATCAGGACTGTTCGACCTTCAGTCAGCCATTCTGGGTGTGTCTTACCCATTAACATCTGATTCATTTGTGCTGCCAGGCGCTCGTGGAGTGCAGTTAGCTTCTTTAGCCAGGAGCTGTGTATCATGTAAGGGCCTGATGCTATCCAACTTATTAGAGGCTCTTTCTTGGACATCAGCCACTGATGATAGTTACTGGAACCTGCTCGTGGAGGTTGGATGGTTCACTGGAGAACATCTGGTTTATTCTCCTGGCTTCTATCTCTCTGGTATACCTCTTTGAGTCTTTGTGAGTCTTTGCTTGGCAGTCTCTAAGGCCTCAGGTATGGACAGCTTGTTGTACTTCTTAGGCACCGCTTTCTTCATCACGCCTTTCTGCAGTTCTGATAGCTGGCTAACCTCTCTTTGTGCTGTATTGATCTTAGCCTCTAACCATCTTTTTCATGGAGGTACTGCTCCTTGTGGCTGTTCCTATTATAGCCAAGCATCTCAAGGATCATAGTTGCCATGTTATACATCAACTGATTGTTTCAGTGATGTCACAGTAAGGATTGTCCATAGTGCTGCATTCACTTCTTGTAGCAGACTTTCAGTGGGTACTTCACATAGTCTTGGTAATCAGCCAAGGGTCCAGGTTCCAGCGGAACTATTATCTTTCATGTCAGCTGCTCTGCAATTAAAAACATCTAGGAGCACACGTGTGAATAAGAAGTATTCCGACATTAAGCTTGTGTAGCTGCCAGTGTTTCAACAAAAAGACTGATAACACAACAGCAGCAGTGAATATGATGCAGTCACAGTTTAATGTGGAGCTGGAGTGTGTCTGCACGCACACAGCAAAGAGGCAGAGCCGTTACCAAGGCGGTGAGCTGAGGTGCAGCGAAAGAAAACATTTTCTAGTGTCTAAAACAGCAGCGCTTCTTCCTGTAATCGCCATTAGCTGCTCCATCCACCATGTTTGTTTTACACAGCAGAAAATCTACAGTAAAGCTACAGAAGTTAAAATAAAATATGTAGATGAACTGTTAACTTAGACTGACACGATGGTTAAATGAGGTAGCTCGCTGAAGGCTGACACCAGCTGTCCTGCTTTACATGTAGCAATACCTGCAATAAACGGGTGAGTATGAAGGGGGACATGGGGTGTACTAGACCTTGTTTTTAAATATATAAAATATTTAAAAATATAAAAATAGCCTTTTCTGTAGACAGTAACAATGTACATGGGGCCAGTAAAACTCCGAGCCACTGACCTGGAACTGTTGGATTAGAGACTGAATCATTATTATTAACATTAATCAACCCTGGGCACCTCCTAGGTGAGGTTTTCTGGGCATCTCCTACCAGGAGTCGTTCCCGGGGCAGACCCAGGACGCTCTGGAGAGATTTCTCCGCTGGCCTCGGTGTAGGGCTGCAATGATACGTTGACATAATCAATGACTGCAAAAATTAGTCAATGTGGAATTTTAATGTCAATGCGTCATATTCTAAAACCCTGTGTGATTTTGTCACTGCAATACACTACAGGAAAATATGGGGGCAGCATTGCCTCCATTGCCCGCCAATAATAATACTAACAAAGAAGAAAGTAATGTGAACAACATAACAATGGTGGAATAGATAGGGTGGAGAAAATGAAAGAAAATAGACTATCAAAGGTGTGGGAGCATTTGACAGAAAACCAAAATAAAGCTGAATGCAGACTTTGCAAAGCAGAGCTTTCCTTCCATGAATGAATGAATGTGTCCTTCCTTCCCCTGGATTTGAATGATGGGTCTGGCGTATCCTTCGTGGCCTACCATATCCCATGATTCACTGCATAGCAGAACTCAAATGTGGCAGTGGTGGAGGAGAGTGGCCAAAAAAAATCCAAATTTTGCTACGTGACAGTAGCTACGCTGAGGTGAGGGCAGGTGACGCAGATATGAAGGCTAGACCATCCAACTTCACTGACGCTCACTTCTGACCTTTGTGTCTTTGTGGGCTTCGGATGACCCCATCTATGTAGGCCGGGTCTTTTGAAGGAAGCAGCCCCTGAATTTAGACACAGCTCATGGATGATGTTTGTTGAGCGCCACCATTTCAGTTAGCTGATGAGTGAAGGACAACAGGAGCAGCCATGTTGGCGCCTATTTTTTTCCTCACATTAATATCAGCGTTCATTCTGAAGAGTAAATCTCTGCATGAACTAAATCGTCTGTAAACTTTTCAGCTGTTTTGGATGCAGGATTTGATTTGAAGCCTTATTTGAACTTTTGGACAGAGGACATTTTTTATTTACTTATTTGCACATTATAGTTTTATTTAAAAACAAAAATTGCATTCACTTCAATGTGCATTGTTTATTTTATATTTACTGTGGTGGTCACATTAATGTTAAAAATACATTTGATTAGGTTCAGACTCTTTTTTTATGGGTCATTATTTTAAATGTGATAAGTGGCAACAAGGTGATGTTAACAGGTGGGCAGGCTTGAACAGGTGAGGTAAGATTGAAATAATTGTTGACTAATTGACTAATTTCTAAAGTGGAAACCAAAGAGCAATTAATTTTGAAAGACTTTTTGAATATTTATTATTACTCTTTAATAAGACAGAAGTATTTCTTATCCAATTACTCGATGAATCGATGGATTAATCAACAGAATACTCAATTACTAAAATAATTGATCGCTGCAGTCTGGGTTCCTCCAGCTGTTTCTGTTCAATACCACTTACTTTTCCAGCCTTTTGTTACCCTGTCCCAACTTTTTTGATGTGTTGAAAATGTAAAATGAGCTAGTATTTTTTGTGAAATAGTATAATGTCTCAGTTTAAACATGAGTAGAATATGGGTTTATGAGATTGGCAAATCATTGTATTCTGTTTTTAATTTACATTTTAACCAGTGTCCTGACTCTTTTTGGAATTGGGTTCTAGTTATGTTGCATAATTATGTGGATGTATTTTGTTTATGGGGAGAAAAAGTGAGCTCCCTTGGCATACATCAAAAAATTAAGGTCAAGATAATTTTTCTAATAGTAGTCTAGTAGTAGTCCAGGCTTTAAATGTAATTTCTTCTCAAATCCCAATATACCCTTTTGTATTTGCATACACAGGTGCTTTTTGCATGTGCTGAAGCCCTACATGCGCATGGATACAGTAATGAGGCGTGCCGGCTGGCTGTGGAGCTGGCTAGAGACCTCTTGGCCAACCCTCCGGATTTGAAAGTGGAGCAGCCACAGACTAAGGTAGATCCAGTCCCAGTTCCCATTACCCTGAAACACATTCTCCTATCTGTTCCTCTGATATACTGTCAGTCTTCCAAACTCATCTGTCAGCATCACAAACTGTATACTTGTATATGAAGCCTGGAAAGAGCTAAACCATATTCTTCTAGTGTCTGAGTTATAACAACATTTTTAATGTGTCAGTTGGCAAATGAGTTACAATTAACTAGCTGTTTCATATGGCAAGTAACAGTTTAAAAATTAAAGTGAAGTGCTGTAGTGTTTCATCTTCTAAAAACACTCTCATTAACTGTAGGGTAAGAGAGCAAGGTGTCCACCACCCGTCAGACACAGGTAGCCACTAAGACGCTGTCCAAAGCTGCCTTCCTGCTCACTGTTCTCAGCGAGCGACTGGAACTCCACAATCTGGCCTTCAACACCGGGATGTTCTCACTAGAACTCCAGAGACCACCAGCATCTACCAAAGCTCTGGAGGTCTCCCCCCCCCCGTCTATCTCTCTCCCTCCCTCTCTCTGTCTGTCTCTCTCGCTCTCTCTTTCGCTCTCGCTCTCTCTCTCTCCCTCCCCCATCTGTCTCTCGTGCGCTCTCGCTCTCTCTCTCCCTCCCTCTCTCTCTCTCCCCCTCTCTCTCTCCCTCTCCCTCCCTCTCTCTTTCTCTCGCTCGCTCTCTCTTTCTCTCACTCTCTCTCTCTCTCTCTCTCTCTCGCTCTTGCTCTCTTGTTTTCTCTCTCTCTCTCTCTTGCTCCCTCGCTCTCTCCCTCGCTCGCTCTCGCTCTGTCCCTCTCGCTCTCCCTCGCTCTCCCTCTCGCTCTCCCTCGCTCTCTCCCTCTCGCTCTCTCCCTCGCTCTCTCCCTCGCTCTAGCTCTCTCGCTCTCCCTCTCGCTCTCGCGCTCTCTCTCCCTCGCTCGCTCTCGCTCTGTCCCTCTTGCTCTCCCTCGCTCTCCCTCTCGCTCTCCCTCGCTCTCTCCCTCTCGCTCTCCCTCGCTCTAGCTCTCTCGCTCTCGCGCTCTCTCTCTCCCTTGCTCTAGCTCTCTCGCTCTCGCGCTCTCTCTCCCTCGCTCTCTCTCCCTCGCTCTCCCTCTCGCTCTGTCTCTCTCGCTCGCGCTCTCTCGCTCTCTTTCGCTCGCTCTCTCGTTCTCTCTCTCGCTCTCTTTCTCTCTCTCGCTCTCTTTCACTCCCTCTCGCTCTGTCTCTCTCGCTCTCGCTCTCTCTCTGTCTGTCTCTTTCGCTCTCTCTTGCTCTCCCTCTCCCTCTTGCTCTCTCGCTCGCTCTCTCTCGCTCTCTTTCGCTCGCTCTCTCTTTCACTCTCTTTCGCGTTCACTCTCTCGCTCACTCTCTTTCTCTCTCTCTCTCTCTCTCGCTCGCTCCCTTTCACTCTCTCGCTCTCTCTCTCTCTCTCTCGCTCGCTCGCTTGCTCGCTCTCTTTCGCTCTCTCACTCTCCCTCTCACTCTCCCTCTCACTCTCCCTCTCGCTCTCCCTCTCTCTCTCGCTCTCTTTCGCTCTCTCGCTCGATCTCTTTCGCTCTCTTTCGCTCGCTCTCTTGCTCTCTTTCGCTCGTCTCTCTCTCTCTCTCTCTCTCTTTCGCTCGCTCTCTCTCTCTCTCGCTCACTCTCTTTCTCGCTCTCTCTCTCTCTCGCTCGCTCTCTCTTTCTCGCTCTCTCTCGCTCTCTCTTCTCTCTTTCACTCTCTCTTTCTTTCTCGCTCTCTCTTTCTCTCTTGCTCTTTCTACACACACACACACACACACACACACACACACAGGATGTGCCTGTACTTAACCAACTAAACATGTAAAAGTTGAATGAATTGTCAGGTTGTAGAATTTGGTTTGACACGTACAGTGCAGAATACTGTTTTTATCCCATATATTGTTAGAACAATTGAAATGAGGATGAGGAGTAGTGGTGATAATTAACTAATTAATTAATCAATTAATAAATATCTGGTAGATGACTCTCTGCCAGACAGGTATATTGTAATATAGAGGATGTTTCCTGGTGGCAGCGGGGTTGGATCAGTGTTAGAGAAGGCAGTCAGCTGTCTCAGCCAGTAGTGTTCATACTTGTAATTATAACCTCTGCCCATACATGCGTGATCTCGCGGCGGTCCTGTTTGTGCTTGATTTTGTGGGGCCACTTAAAGCAAAATGGTGACCAGCATGAAACCAAGGGGGAAGTAGAGGGAAAAGGGAGCTCAAAGGACAATTTTGGGCTTCCTATTAAACATCCGAGGAGCTGAGAGGCCTTGGAGAAAAAAAAAAACTATAGTTCCCAGCAAAATGATGACACCTCCCCTACTTATGGTCTGTGATTTGATTAAGACAATTTGGCTCTTTAAAGGACACATATCGTGCTTTTAAATCCTTCCTTTGAAATAATTGTTCTGCATTTGTTTTATGATTTATTTATGACCTGTAGACATGTCCATAGTTGAATGAAATGTACAATTAAGAAAGAGTAAGAAAAATCTTTTGGGGGAAAAAGATGATTTACATTTGGACTGAATAAATTCACTAAGGTCAGCATTTACAACAAAAGGTTGGGTCGTGAGTTTGAGGTACAAAAACTCCATTTGTTACTTAAAGCACACATTGTGTCCAAACAATGAACACACATACTAACTGTTGACACATAAATGTGTGTCAAATGCACTGACTACATGTGTCTGACCTCATCAGGTGAAGCTGGCCTACCAGGAGTCAGAGGTGGTAGGTCTGCTGAAGAAGATCCCTCTGGGTCTGGTGGAGATGTCTGCCATCAGAGAGCGAGCAGAGCAGCTCAGAGACGGGAGCTTCTGTGATTACAGACCTGTGTTACCTCTCATGTTGGCCAGCTTCATCTTTGATGTACTTTGTACCCCAGGTATGCACCTAACCCTTAACTTCAATCGTAGTTTTTATGTGTTTTACTTGAAATAGTGAAAGCCCTTCTTGTAGGTTTTGGATGAAAGCACAACCATCCCATTGTTTTACAGCTACTAGCCCAAAATAAAAAAAGGTCAAAGATTTTCTTTAAGTTTAAATCCTTATGCTTATATTTTAGTTTTATTATATTGAGCATTTTGCCTTTATTTGACAGTTGCAATACAGCCAAATTATGGGCAACAGGGTGCTGAACAGGTGACATAGTTATTGTTAATCACTAGGCCTCTTGAGGTCTTCAACAGGATGTTTAGTCTGATGCAAATAGAATAAAAGAAAAACAAAATTATACAATCATAACTAATCAGTGCTCCATTAAATTGCCTTTCTGTGCAGTCTTAAATTGGACATGTCTGTGTTAGCCACCAGCTTTATTTGCAGTGTTGAAGCTGTGTGGCAGAATGAATGAAGGAGCTTGCTATTTTTGACTAATAGATTTAGACATTTTAAAGGAGAATGACTGAAGAATTCATGTCCCTTTCACCTTTCTCCATATTGTTTGTGCAGTTGTGTCTCCAACGGGTTCCCGTCCACCGAGTCGCAACCGCAACAATGAGATGCCTGGGGACGAAGAGCTGGGCTTTGAGGCTGCTGTTGCTGCACTTGGTACATTTATTCATGCTTTGTTTTTAATTCATATCTGGAATAGTTCATGTCGGTGTTTATCTGAGTATTATCTCCCCCATCCTCTGTACATACTGCTCACTGTTTCACCTCACAAACTTTCTGCTGTATCCTTTGTCTCTGTGGCTGCAGGTATGAAGACCACAGTTAGTGAGGCAGAGCATCCTCTGCTGTGTGAAGGAACTAGACGGGTGAAGGGCGACCTGGCTCTTGCTCTCATGATCACCTATAAGGACGACCAGAGCAAACTCAAGAAGGTAACGGCTACATTACAGTCTCAGAGCCTGGTCACAGTCACACTGGAACTCATCTGGGGTGTAGTGGTGTGCACAGTTCAGTAATGATTGTGATCCTGGATTTCAGAGCTGTGACCAGTTCAATTCATTCTTTTCCAAAAAAAAAGGAAAATAGCCCAAAGTGAGTGATTGACCTGGAACAGGTATATGGTTGAATTTCACAATATTGTAAAAATAAAGATAAGATAAGATAAAACTTTAATGATCCCATGACAGGGAAATTTGTGCATTACAGCAGCTCAGTACAGAGAAAAATGAAATGATGAATAAAAACAAATGAAATAAAATAGAAGAGGAAACACTATATAAATAAAATATATATCAATATCAATACACATATACACACATCAAACACTATATACAGATTTCAAACACACTATATACATTTGTAGCCGGGTGTGAGGTACACAGCATACACGGTGTGCATTATATGGGTGGGAGTGTAATAAATAAGATGTATATGTGCTGTATGGATAAAGCATGTAGAAAAATCTTTTTTTTAAAAAAAGATATTTTTCAATAGTTCACAGTGAAGAGAGACAGAGAAGATATAGGAGAAGACGCGCAGTAAAGGGCCACAGGTCGGACACGAACCTGGGCCGCCCGCACCACAGGAATGTGGCGTACATGGTCACCTGCTCATCCATTGAGCCACCTCGGCCAGACAAAAGCTTTCAACATGAAAATGAAGAAAATACTATTTTCATTCAGCTTTCATGCAGGACTGAGCAACTATCACAAGTTGTACCACAGAAACAAAGATATTAGTAGAACAAAATTCTGGAGTTTCCAGATGTAACTAATATTTTTGTTAAACATGCATATTTTTCATTTTTCTTAAATATATCTTGAAAATTATTTGATTATATAAAGCTAAAATTTCACAGCAACCATTACATGTCCAAACTTTGGACCATAAAATTTGTATGGAACTCAGAGCTTGTGCAGAAAATGTTCTAAAAATGTGCTGATCTTCACAAACGACATAAAAATCTGAAATCTGCGCATAACAGCTGACCTGCACGATGTGTAGAACACCAAACATCATTTACTGTCGGATCCAGAGTCTGATCCAGAGTCTGATCCAGAGTCTGATCCAAAGCTGTCCGTGTGTTCATGAAGATATTGTTATGGTGCCGCATGCGTAAACGCCTGTTTTTCTTCACGCTGTGTGATGCTGAAGGTACCTATTAAAGACAGCATTACACATCTTAAGATTCAGATTCAATCTGACACACTAACAAAGTCACTGTAAGAGTTGCATTGTGACGAACATTTCAATGTGGAATGTATGGAGAGAAGTATAAATAAGAACATAAAAATTACGGTGCATGCGCTGCTGAGAAAAGAAGTGCAGAGACATCTTAGTTATGAACCAATCTCTGTCCAGAAATGCGACTAACAACCTGAAACGCACTTAATTCATTTCAGTTGTGCTCAGTTCCAGTAAGATTTTGGTATTGTCAGTGAAGAGCAGGAAGGGCCTTGGGGTGATGACTGAGTGAAGAGTTTCAAAGCAGACAAAGTTGTAAGCCCTGCGCTCACAGCTTTGGCCCATCCACCCGGCACATTTATGCACTCGTTCTCATTTGGGGCGGCTGTGGCTCAGGATGGATCTCAGGTCGTCTGTTAATCAGAAGGTTCATGGTTCGAAGCAAGATAATGAACCCTAAGTTCCCCTGATGTGCTTGTTGGAGTGAGTGTGTGTGAATATTAACAAAAACCACTTAGGCTTAGAAAAAAGCATTTGTGTGAGTGTGTGTGTAAATGGGTTTGAGACCTGCTGTATAAACCCCCTTCAAACTGAGTAGACCCTCTCATTCCAAACAAATGAACACTCTTATCAGAAATCCCACAATCAAAATAATACACGCTTTTTTTAGTGTTAGATTCTGTTAAACTGTGTGCAGTAGCCATTAGTAAATCAGGTTGTGTGATTCTTTTAAATGTTCTCTTGCCATGAAAGGGAAACTCCTACAAATACATGTCCGATAACTGCAGCCACCCACACCTGCTGGTTCCTCACCTTTCAATCACAAACTGACCGTCTTTATTAAATCCTGCGAGCAGCTTTTTAACAACAAAAGAGGATTTTTCTGCAGTATAGAGCATTAGTAATTCTGGCCCATTGACCTAATTGAATATTTAGTTGTAGGAGTTCACACAAGATGCATGCAGGCAATCAAGATATATTTAAAGAAAGCTGATGGATTTGCAGTGTTTAACATTTTTATGGAAATCAGCAGACAGCTGCAGTCATACAGCTCTGCAACACCACAAATGTCTTTCTTCTTTTCTCATATTGAAATGTCTATAAAACTCGACAATTAATGGGACTCATTGGAACCTTACAGCATATAATACTGACTCAGATAAATACCTAACATTACTTGGCATACAGAGAAAAGGTGCTGTGTGCATTTACGCACGTGCTACAGTTGCTGTGTAACTTCAGTACGCTGACAGGTCAGAATCTGAGGGTAAATGATGTTTTGTATGTTTCTGCACACTGTACATGTCAGCTGTAATACAGATTTCAGGTTTACAGGATGGAGTAGTTTGATATAAAACAGCTCTCCTCTGGATGAATCCTGCCTCCACCGAGCTCTCAAATATATCTGCAACTCTCATGTTAACTCTATGAAAAGTGGTGGAATTTAAAATTCACCAGAGAAAGCCTGGGGGAGGGAGATGCATCAAATTTAGAGAGAGAGTGGGGAACTATCCCACAGGAGAGACTGAAAGAGAGAAGACACATCCAGAGAGGAGAGAGCTGTGAGCAGCATCTAAGAACTGATCTTGACTTCAGTCTGACATTTGAGCACTTTGCTCAGTTACAGCTGAGTAATGGAAACTTGCCACTGTGGTGAAACAGCCTTAGAAACTAAAAAGAACTCGAGCATGTGTGTGTGCACGTGGGCATACGTGTGTCCGTTTTGTTAAGCTACTTCAAAAACTAGTACTACACCTCTGGCTGTAGGTATAAATACAAGATAGATAAAGTGTTTTATGAACCTGTGAATGAATGGGAGGGTCTGCCTGATTAGTACTAGAAAAGAGCCTTTCCTTTCCCAGATGTGTCACATTCACCATGCGCTCAACATCATCTGTTGATTACAGATAATCACCTTATTTCCAGTAATAAACAGATGTTGTATTAGAGTAGCTCAACTACTGAAATCAAATGATATCAACTTGTCAGTTAACAAGCCGAACAGACTGTTTCTGCTCTCAGGTGACTGCTCATCAAAAGAACTTCCATCACTTCTCCTTTCCCTGATAATCATGTTAGTTAATTAATTCACATGAAGGAAGTTCTCAATGGGCTTTTGAAGCTTAACAAATAAAGCAGTTCTCTGAATTGAAAAATAAAAGGCACTTTTACTTACTTTAGGTACATTTACATTACAAGGTTACATTTGTATTGGATAGGCTAGGCTTCTGCTTGGGCATTAATATGGGCATCCCCTAAATCAATAATAGGTGTTAAAAGACAAACGGGGTAAACTAAATGTAAGCATTTTAAGACGGGCTTTGACTGAGCACATTGAAGGTGCAGCAAATAAGATCTGAGATGTTTTTGGTTAGCTCTTTTGGGGCAGGAGGGTTTGATGTTTTCCCATAAATTTCTATTGTGGAATCCATGAGGGCCATGCCTCTGCTGTGCACTGCATGTACAAGTGGTCTGTCAGAAACAAAGTGTAAATGTTTTCTTACTCACTGTGCCACTGTGTTCTCTCTTTCCTGTCCACCCCCATCCACAGATATTGGACAAGTTGTTGGACAGGGAGAGTCAGACCCATAAGCCCCAAACTCTAAGCTCCTTCTACTCAAGCAAGCCAGCAGCTGGCAGTCAGCGTAGTCCATCCAAACACACAGCCTCCAGCCACAGTGGGGTGGGTGGTGCCACAGGGGGTGTCTCCAAACATGCTCCCTCATCTTCCTCAGCCGCGACTTTGGTGGCTTCATCCTCAAGCTCTTCCTCTGCTCTGACACTTGGTGGAGAGGAGGTGGCTCCTCAGGCTGATCTGAACCCAGTACCAAGCAACACAGCAGGGGAGGGTGCTGCTGAGACCAAGGAGCATGGTAAGAACCCTGCTGCCACGCCTCTTGGTTTCCACCTCTCTTTATTACTAAGTTTCTACTATATTTCTAATTGGATAAATTTTCATTGTATAGTTTTAGGCTTTTCTACGTGGATGTTCACTAATGCTGTGAACATCCATGTAGAGAGAGAGAGAGAGAGAGACCTCACAATCTGTTCTTGCTGTTTCAGATGGGCCTTCCTCTTCAAGTGATCAGCAGAATGAGATTGCTCCATTTAAAGAGGCCACAGTGCCCAGTCGGTTGGCACTGGGGGCACGCTGTGGATATAGCCAGCGCTGTTGGGGCTCACCTGTACGGCAGAAGAAGAAACACACTGGTACACGTTTAATAATATCTGTATTATTATATAGATACTATTATTGATATTATTATAAGTAATATCTATATTTTTTTATACAGTACAATTCTTCCACTCATTCAGAAGCACAGTCACATTATCAGATAGGAACTCATTTTTGGCTTCTCTCATTTGTATAAGTGTTAGTTTTTTTCTGGCCTAAGACCTTACTGAAATGGCTTTACACCAAGTAGAACAAACAAAACACAAACATATATAATATAGAGACCAAATAAGATGGTGATGTTTTATGGACAGGCATGGCGAGTATTGATAGCAGTGCTCCAGAGACCACCTCAGACAGTTCCCCTACTCTCAGTCGGCGGCCGATGCGGAGCGGCTGGGCAGCAGCTTCTTGGGGCCGGGGCCAGGACAGTGACAGCATCAGTAGTTCTTCATCTGATTCTTTAGGCTCCTCCTCCTCCAGTGGCTCTCGCAGGGCAGGAGGTGGGGCCAGGGCCAAGAGTACTGACACTAGCAGGTAAACATACTCATCTTCCTCAACATTAACTTTGATTATAAAACTGTGCAGTGGACACATGCTAAAAGTTGAAATATGTACAAAAGGCAAGATGGCAAAAAAAACCCAACCCAAATCAGATTAAAAAATCAAACTGCAGTTGTGCAGGCTTGTGTGCAAACTTCCCTTTAGAAATTACAATCAACTTGACACTCATACATTTGATAATACTTCTTTTCTACCAATTAGTCTCAATTAATCATAAATGTTTTCTGAATATTGATGTATAAATGGCTTCTTTAGTCTGAGAGGTGTTGGATCTGGGAAACAGGAAAATTCCCCAGGTTAAACAAAATTGCCAAATATGGAGGTGTGCTCAGAGAGGCCTTGGACCACTCACGTCATAATAAGGAATCACTGTGTTTAACTTCAACTCTAGCATATCTAGTTAATCATCTCTACATAGACAAAATTTCAGCATTCGGCTGTGGGGTATTTCTCTCATTTTCACAGTTGTTGAGTCAGCAGTATTCATACTCTCTAGAATGTTTGTACACATGAATCAGTTTCTGTACAGGTGTGTATGTGTTACCTTCTGGTTTGTTTTATCAGTCTTAGCTTTTACTTTGGAAACAATGTATATATCAAAACCACAGAAGAACCAAAGGTATAATAGTGATCAGCACGCATGGTGAAATGAACAGTGAGCCAGGTAAATGTATAATTTTTGTCATCTGCAAGTGAATGGTTATGTTGGTCAAATTAATTGTATAGAAAATACAAACACAAAGTCACCAACGACAAGCATGTGCACAGTTCTGTCAATAAGGATGGAACTAGAAGCCTGTTGCAAAAATTCCTAATGTGTTACCATGTCATCAGTTGAATCTATAAAAAAAATGCCAAACATAGCACAGGCATAAAATAATAATATTGCATGAACAAGTTCTATTAGCTGAAAACGTGGCATATCTTGTCTTCCTGTGCAGTGTATCCTTTATAAATCTGACTAAAGTTGACAAATAGAAGACAAAGGAAGATGTGGCAGACCTAAAAAAAAACCCATCTACAGCAGTCCTACAGAAATGGTAAAAGTCCAGCAACGGCCTGACACAGCTGCTCCATGTACTCTTCATTGAAGCATCATCAGAAATGCTCTCAGGGGAAGCAGGGCTGTCAGGAAGTCATTCTTAAGGAAGGGAAATGGGGAGAAAAGGCTGAGGTATGCCACATTACACAAGAGCTGGACTGAAAATCAGTGGCAACATTATGGAAGCAGTTTAGATCATCTTGACAGAGAACAGAACAAAAGGCAGCCAACATTCAAAGGAGAGTTTTGACTGACCTCCAAGAAGCATGGAGAGCTATTCCTGAAGAATGCTTAAAGGAATTATAAGTATATAAGTATATAATGTATTGAAGAATAAAGGATGTCACAGCAAATATTGGCTTTCAAGCTCGTTGGAATTGTACAAACATGTACGTTTGGACATTTTTCAATAAAATGCTACATCTAGTTCCCATTTTCCTAGCAAATTATATAGAAATGACAGTTGACTCTAGGACTTTGCACAGTTCTATAGATAGATACGAGATGAGGTAAATCTGATTTGGAAGACTAGCTAAATTTGGAGCAGGCCTGCTTAGAAAGTCCTGATTTACAGTACCTGTTTAGTGAATTCAGTAGTGCAGTTACAGTATTTCAGTACTTTGTAGAATACAGCGTTTAGTCTTTGAGTAACTCTCAGAACTATTACCCCAATTTTTTCCCCTAGAGATCCTGTTGAGGTTTATCAGATTATTGATGGATGATAAAACTCTGCCTTGAGGCATTGTCTCATGCTAAATGTTTCCCCCTATCGAAACCCAGAATGTTTTACCCAAACATGCATCACACTGATGGCTCCATCTCAATATTTTCCCTTCATATAAACCACATTTGGAGACATGAATTCTACCTCTTCATTAGGGTCACAGTGAATCCAAACCGCTCCCAGAACACAGGCTCTACTCTGCCCTGCAATGACGTCTAGACCAGATGGGGGTTTTTTTGCCTTTCTATTTATTTCAGATCTCTCCCTGTTTAAGGACAACATGATCCTTTCCTAGAAATCCTTGAGGAGAGGGTCTGCAGTGCAAGCCGTTTTTCCTTCTTGTTTCTTAACCATGCGAGGTTAGAGGCTGGAAAGTTACCTCTGTCTCACACCAGACCCAGCCAAGGGATCCCATTTTTCTGACACCAGACTGTTACAGAAATCTGAAATAAGTCAATGTACATGAACGGGTTGTCTTTATGTGGTTTTAATTTACCTTTGCAAAGGGGTCAAGCAACAATACAGAGTACAGCAGCGGTCTGCATGGCATTTGAGAAAGTAATAACAAGCATAGTCATTTATTGACACAGTTATCTATCCGAACATTCCAATCAAAAGATAATTGACGAATATATCTCGTACCAGAGGAGTATATGAAGACAATAACATGATACTATGGAGCCTTCCATCTAGCCATAATAACAAAATACTGGAGAAGATCAAAATAAGAATTTCACATTATGTAATAACATTACAAAATATTCCACAGTCAAAAAGTCCCTTAAGAGTTGAAGTTGTTAACGCTGCAGAGGGTAGGCCATCACATCATATTAAACCCTATGGATCAAGAATGGATGTTACTCAAGTTCATATGTGTGTGAAGGCAGGTGAAGGAATACTTTTTGCAATATACTGTAGATCTGTAGAGTAATTAATGTCAACACGACACAGCTAACAGCAATATAGCTTTATAGCAGCATTTAGACTTGTAGTAAGAGAGAAAGCACAGAACAAATGATGGCTCAGCCTCAAGCTTCAGTACTTTCTGCCAAACAGGCTTTATAAAACTTGGTCAGTGTTTCTGTCTTTTATTCTGTTATCTTCCTTGAAACCTAACTAAACTACAGTTGGAAAATGAAAATGATAAACACATAGTTTGTATATTTATTTGAACTAAAATTAATTTGTCATACATTCTGTCTTTAGGTACAAAGGGCGACGTCCTGAGTGTCATGCCCCCCATGTGCCCAACCAGCCCTCAGAAGCAGCAGCTCACTTTTACTTTGAACTGGCCAAGACTGTGCTGATCAAAGCTGGAGGCAACTCCTCCACCTCCATTTTCACCCAGCCCTCAGCCAGTGGGGGGCACCAAGGTCCACATAGAAACCTACACCTATGTGCCTTCGAGATTGGCCTGTATGCTCTTGGCCTCCACAACTTTGTCTCACCCAACTGGCTGTCGAGGACCTATTCCTCCCATGTGTCCTGGATCACTGGTGAGCCGAAATGTGTTTGAGAGAAAAGCAGTCAGAGAAAACCTTCTTTCATGGCCCATCTTATTCACTCACTTTTCTTCCTTTTTCCTCTTATCAGGCCAAGCCATGGAAATCGGCAGTGCTGCCCTCAACATTTTGGTGGAGTGTTGGGATGGTCACCTCACCCCTCCAGAGGTGGCATCCCTTGCAGACCGAGCATCGCGAGCAAGGGACCCCAACATGGTTCGGGCCGCAGCAGAGCTGGCCCTGAGCTGCCTGCCTCACGCTCATGCCCTCAATCCTAATGAAATCCAGAGAGCTCTGGTGCAGTGCAAAGAGCAGGTACTATGGGGCTGGATTTACATGGTAACAGATGAACCTGTTGCTGAACACAGTCTGTTAAATGTGATGGTTACAACATGACAAGCTCATTCCTGTTAAAAAGTATACAGGTGCTGGTCATAAAATTAGAATATGATGAAAAAGTTGAGTTATTTCAGTAATTCAATTCAAAAAGTCAAACTTGTATATTATATTCATTCATTACACACAGACTGATATATTTCAAATGTTTATTTCTTTTCATTTTGATGATTATCGCTGACAACTAATGAAAACCCCAAATTCAGTATCTCAGAAAATTAGAATATTACTTCAGACCAATACAGAAAAAGGATTTTTAGAAACTGAAAATTATGAACATGAAAAATATGAACATGAAACGTATGAACATGAAACGTATGAACATGAAACGTATGAACATGAAATGTATGAGCATCAAAAGTATGAACATGAAAAGTATGAACATGTGCAGCACTCAGTACTTAGTCAGGGCTCCTTTTGCCTGGATTACTGCAGCGATGTGGTGTGGCATTGAGTCCATCAGTCTGTGGCTCTGCTCAGGTGTTATGAGAGCCCAGGTTGCTCTGATAGTGGCCTTCAGCTCTTCTGAATTGTTGGCTCTGGCGTATCCCATCTTCCTCTTCACAATAGCCCATAGATCTTCTATGGGGTTTAGGTCAGGTGAGTTTGCTGGCCAATTAAGAACAGGGATACCATGGTCCTTAAAGCAGGTACTGGGAGCTTTGGCACTGTGTGCAGGTGCCAAGTCCTGTTGGAAAATGAAATCTGCATCTCCATAAAGTTGGTCAGCAGCAGG
This sequence comes from Pterophyllum scalare, assembly GCA_024447675.2. NCBI lineage: Eukaryota > Metazoa > Chordata > Actinopteri > Cichliformes > Cichlidae > Pterophyllum > Pterophyllum scalare. The sequence goes on along the minus strand of JAMQGT020001299.1, from coordinate 31,928 downwards.
AAGCATGAAGTGCTCTAAAACTTCCTGGTAGACGGCTGTGTTGATCTTGGACCTCAGAAAACACAGTGGACCAACAGCAGCAGATGACATGGCACCCCAAACCATCACTGACTGTGGAAACTTTACACTGGACCTCAGCCAGCGTGGATTCTGTGCCTCTCCTCTCTTCCTCAGACTCTGGGACCTTGATCTCCAAAGGAAATGCCAAACTGACTTTGATCAGAGAACATAACTTTGGAGCACTCAGCAGCAGTCCAGTCCTTTTTGTCTTTAGCCCAGGCGAGACGCTTCTGACGCCGTCTCTTGTTCAAGAGTGTCTCGACACGAGGACTGTGACAGCTGAAACCCATGTCTGCATACGTCAGTGGGTGGTGGTTCTTGAAGCACTGACTCCAGCTGCAGTCCACTCTTTGTGAGTCTCCCCCACATTTTTGAATGGCTTTTGTTCCACAGTCCTCTCCAGGGTGTGGTTATCCCTATTGCTTGGACACTTTTTTCTACCACATCTTTTCCTTCCCTTCTCCTCTCTATTAATGTGCTTGGACACAGAGCTCTGTGAACAGCCAGCCATTTTAGCAGTGACCTTTGATGTCTTGCCCTCCTTGTGCAAGGTGTCAAAGGTCATCTTTGGACAACTGTCAAGTCAGCAGTCTTCCCCGTGATTGTGTAGCCTACAGAACTAGACTGAGAGACCATTTAAAGGCCTTTGCAGGTGTTTGGAGTTAATTAGCTGATTAGAGTGTGGCACCATATATGTATATATATATATATGCATGTATATATATATATATATATATATATATATATATATATATATATATATATATATATATATGTGTGTGTGTGTGTGTGTGTGTGTGTGTGTGTATATATATATATATATATATATATATATATGTATGTATGTCTATATATATATATATATATATATATATATATATATATATATATATATATATATATGTATGTATGTCTATATATATATATATATATATATATATATGTTTGTATATATATATATATATATATATATATATAGCCATTGCTAACATCTTTTTAATGTGATTTAAAAATGTGAAATAATTGATAATTGTGAGTATGTATGCATGCATTTATGAAAAAGTGTAATGTGCTGGAAATTTTTGAAAATGGTGCTTAAAAAGTGCTTGAATTTGACCCTGGAAAAGATGTATGAACCCTGAATCCAAAATCACATTAAAACCTTTTTTTCCCCTCACAGGCCTGCTTTATTTATATTTTTATTATATTTTGCACTTCCTGTCTGACCCTATCACTTCCTGTCTTCCTCTAGGACAATGTCATGCTGGAGAAGGCCTGCATGGCAGTAGAGGAAGCAGCCAAGGGTGGAGGTGTCTACCCTGAGGTTCTGTTTGAGGTGGCTCACCAGTGGTACTGGTTGTATGAGCAGTCAGTGGGTGGAGGATCAAGCCAACAACGGGAAACATCTGGCCGATGTGGGGCAAATGGAGGTTCAGGCAGGAGGCCCCCAGAGTCTAGCTGTGGTGTTCTTGACAGTGGAGCCAACATGGAGTCTCCAGGGGTGGCAGCAGTCACAGCTTCCGTCACTGCAGCCGCTGTCGTACCCGTCATCTCTGTAGGGTCCACGATTTACCAGTCCCATGCTATGCCCGGGCAGGCTATGGCTCACCCACACAGCCAGGGCCTTCACCCCTATACCACCATCCAGGCCCATCTCCCCACCGTCTGCACGCCCCAATATCTGGGGCACCCCCTGCAGCATGTACCCCGTCCCACTGTCTTCCCTGTGTCTTCGGCTGCGTATCCACAGGTAATAGCATTTTGTGAAACTTGATTATTATCAAGAAAGCGCTAAGAAGGTTTCCACAAATGAAATCTAAAAGTGCATTTTTTTATGTTTTCTAATATCACTGGATTTCTTTAGTTCATGAATGCATAACTAGCCTAAAGCATAGCTAGTTATAATATGTAATGTACTACAAGTCCTCTATCTCTCTCTATGCAGAATTAGTCCAAATGATCATATACAAATCATCCACCCCTATTTATTAAAATTAAAATTAAAATAAATTACACTTTGAGTAAAATAGATTTTTCTCAACTAATGTTTCAGTATCAGACTCCTTGAAATAATATTGGCACAGAATCTTTAACAGATATAGTCAATATATGCACTATAATAGAAATAAGCTAGTGACTGAAACTTGGCGATGGTAGATTGATTAATTTGAGCCATTAAAACATGTTTAAGTTCTAATTTGACCCATCCCCACGAGCTTTACAGATGTCATCTTGAAATGTCCAAGGTGAGCCTTTGAATATATTGTGATTTGGAAGAAAACATATTTAACTTGTGTTAAGATCCTGATGAGCTGTTAGCTGTAAGCTCACTAAGGCTAAGTCATGCTTTTTTAGAAATCTTGCTGAGTCCAGTTCTTTGACTTAATTTCATCCTCTTTGTTACATGTTAACTACCCTTGTGTTAGATGTTTTTGTGTATTGCCAAACTTCTTGTTCTGCTTAATATTAGTAATTAATGTTAATGTTAATATTAATATTAGTGATGCACCAATCAGCTACCAGATTTCCAGCATTCTTGGGCCTGACCCATGATCTGCCGGTCAGCCTCACGGATATCGCATTAGGAATCAGGCCATTTTATGTATGCAATCATGTAAGCTGGTTACAGTCTTCAATGTATATAAATTGTCTTCTGTTATTTAAATAATGAGCTTGTGATATTGTGGTTAACAGTATCAAAAGCTTTAATCTCTAAAGACAACAGACACAAGCTTTATATCATGATTAGCAGAAAATTCAAATTCATGGCTGTACAGGATGGGCAGCGCGGTGGTTAGTACTGTTGCCTCACAGACTGGACCTTTCTGTGTAGCTACCTAAACTCTGCTCCCAGTGAGGTAGATTATCTCATCAATAGTTTTACATCCTCACTGCGTACGACTTTGGATACTGTGGCTCCTCTGAAAAGGAAAGCCTCAAATCAGAAGTGCCTGACTCCGTGGTATAATTCACAAAGCGCGCAGCTTAAAGCAGATAACCCGTAAGCTGGAGAGGGAATGGCGTCTCACTAAAGTAGAAGATACTTATTTAGCCTGGAAAAAGAGTTTGTTGCTCGATAAAAAAGCCCTCCGTAAAGCTAGGACATCTTACTATTCATCATTAATTGAAGAAAATAAGAACAACCCCAGGTTTGTTTTCAGCACTGTAGCCAGGCTGACAAAGAGTCAGAGCTCTGTAGAGCCGAGTATTCCTTTCACTTTAACTAGTAATGACTTCATGGATTTCTTTACAAATAAAATTTTAGACATTAGAGGAAAAATTATTCAAAACCATCTCCAAGATTTATCTTCATGTTCGGCTGCTTTCAGCACTGCTGGTATTTGTTTAGACTCTTTGGCTCCAGTTGATCTTTTGGAGTTAACTTCAATAGTTACTTCCTCCAAACCATCAACATGTTTATTAGATCCCATTCCTACTAGACTGTTCAAAGAAGTCTTTCCAATTATTGATGCCTCAATCTTAAATATGATCAATCTGTCTTTATTAGGTGGCTATGTACCACAGGCCTTCAAGGTGGCTGTAAATTAAACCGCTACTTAAAAAGCCATCACTGACCCAGCTGTCTTAGCTAATTATAGGCCAATCTCCAACCTTCCTTTTCTCTCCAAAATCCTTGAAAGAGTAGTTGTAAAACAGCTAACTGATCATCTGCAGAGGAACGGTTTATTTGAAGAGTTTCAGTCAGGTTTCAGAATTCATCACAGTACAGAAACAGCATTAGTGAAGGTTACAAATGATCTTCTTACAGCCTCTGACAGTGGACTCATCTCTGTGCTTGTCCTGTTGGACCTCAGTGCAGCTTTTGATACTGTTGATCATAACATTTTATTACAGAGATTAGAGCATGCCATAGGTATTAAAGGTACTGCACTGCAGTGGTTTGAATCATATTTATCTAATAGACTCCAATTTGTTCATGTAAATGGGGAGTCTTCTTCACACACTAAGGTTAATTGTGGAGTTCCACAGGGTTCTGTGCTAGGACCAATTTTATTTACATTGTACATGCTTCCCTTAGGCAGCATTATTAGAAAGCATTGCATACAATGTTCATTGTTATGCAGATGATACTCAGCTTTATCTATCCATGAAGCCAGATGAGACACATCAGTTAGTTAAACTGCAGGAATGTCTTAAAGACATAAAGGCCTGGATGACCTCTAATTTCCTGCTTCTAAATTCAGATAAAACTGAAGTTCTTGTACTCGGCCCCACAAATCTTAGAAACATGGTGTCAAACCAGATACTTACTCTGGATGGCATTACTCTTGGCCTCCAGTAACGCTGTGAGAAATCTTGGAGTCATTTTTGACCAGGATATGTCCTTCAATGCACATATTAAACAAATATGCAGGACTGCTTTTTTGCATTTGTGCAGTATTATAAAACTAGAAACATCCTTTCTCAGAGTAATGCTGAAAAGCTAATCCATGCATTTATTACTTCTAGGCTGGGCTACTGTAATTCATTATTATCAGGCTGTCCTAAAAACTCCCTGAAAAGCCTTCAGCTGATCCAAAATGCTGCAGCTAGAGTACTGACAGGGACTAGAACGAGAGAGCAGATTTCTCCCATATTGGCTTCTCTTCATTGGCTCCCTGTTAAATCTAGAGTAGAATTTAAAATCCTTCTCCTAACATACAAGGCTTTATTGTACCATATCACCCCAGGTCTGTGTACTTTTTGGTCATTCATTCTTTCATTTTAGAAACGGATATTAAAAACAGATTTTTCTTTTTTTTAAATTTTCATTTTATACTCCAAATCCATATAATGTAAAATAAAATATATTTCTTTTTTCCCCTTTGAAATCAAAACATAAATTCACAAACAATAGGAAACAGAAAAACTGGCCATTTTTTTATTTTTCTCAAACCGGAAGTTTAACACCGTCGTCAAGGCAACTCAATGCGAAAAACAACGTGCTCACTTTATTTGACGCTTGCTTTTGTCAGTTTACGGTTTTCAGAGCTTTTAGTAAGGATGGCTTTAGAGCCACATCCTGAAGCAATTGTAGACGTTGCAAGAAGGGGACTGTCTTCTACTGCAATCCCTGTGGTTATTTTGCATTGTTATGGAGAAGAACCCCCCCCCCACACACACACACACACTGAGGATTATCAGGAGATTTTGCATGGAAAATTGCTTGAGTGGACTCAAGCAATTTCCTGTACTTTGTTAAGTTATGTTTTTATTTCAAAGGGAAAAAAGGAAATACAATTCATTTTACATTGTATGGATTAAGAGTATGAAATGAAAATAAAAAAAGATCCATTTTTTGTTTTTTAATATCCATTTTTAAAATGAAAAACAAATGACCAAAAAGCACACGGACCACCCCAGCAGTTCACTCACACTGCAGACTTACTTGTGGTTCCAAGGGTATTTCAAAAAGAAGTAGATTGGGAGGCAGCTTTCAGGCCCCTCTTCTTTAGAACCAGCCTCCATTACTGCCTGCTCAGCATGGGTCGAGTCGACTCGGCACAACTCGTCACGGTCGTGTTGTGTTTCCATTGCAATTGAGGACCACCTCAGTGTGGGTGGAGTCAATATAGCAGCACAGGCAGTAGTCTCTTAATGTAATTTGTATGTGGCTCAAAACACAACACAACAATAGATGAGACAGAGGCAAGCTAACAGCTAATGACAGCTTAATATCCTCATTATGCATAAGTCCCCCATACAATGTTTTAATGGATGAAGGTTATCATTGTTAATTATAACCCTATACCCCCAAACATGTCTTAATCAACTCAGTGTACGTCTAAAGTGCCGCCGTTTGTGTACTTCTGGCAGCAATTACCGTAATAACTCTATGTTGGTTGTGAAGTGCAGTTTCTCAGCTTTCAGAAACCATTTGAATTTTTCCGATAGGACAAACGGTCGCGTAAGTACGGTAATTCAGAGTTCCTTTGATCAGCGGCCTCAGCGCTCGGTGTTAACGGCTTGAAAGGGGTGCTCCAGCAGCAATCGCCCAGCAGTTTAGGGTTATAATATGTATGCTGTGTGCATTTCAGATGGCTCTCTCATTACAAATCTACAGCTGCAAACTGTCGGTCTGGGCATTCAGCCGGTGCTTTCTGCCTCCATTTTCTTGCTGTCGGCTTTTAAAAATGGCACGGTTGATTCTGGTGAAGGAGTCGCTATCATGACTCAACTAGTGAGGACACTCTGCGAACTGCGGCACTTTTGCAGTACACTGAGCCGATTATGACATGTTCGGGGGTATAGAGTTATACTTAATGATAACCTTCATCCATTAAAACATTGTACGGGGACTTATAAATGATGACAATATTAAACTGGCATTAGCTCTTAGCCTTAGCCTCTGTCTCATCCATTGTTGTGTTGTGTTTTGAGCCGCATACAAATTACGTCAAGACACTACTGCCCGTGCTGTTGTATCGACTCCACCCACACTGTGATGGTCCTCAATTGCAATGGAAACACAACACGACTGTGGCGAGTTCTGTTGAGTGAGTCGACCTGCGCTGAGTCGTCCCATATGGAAACAAGGCTTTAGTTATGCTGCTATAGGCCTAGGCTGCTGGGGGGTTCCCATGATGCACTGAGTATTTCTTCTTCATTCACCTCTTTTCACTCTGTTTATACCCCACTCTGCATTTAATCATTAGTTATTATTAATCTCTGGCTCACTTCCACAGTGTGTATTTTGTCCTGTCTCCCTTCCCTCACCCTCAACCGCTTGTGGCAGATGACTGCTCCTCCCTGAGTCTGGTTCTGCTGGAGGTTTCTTCCTGTTTAGATTGTTATGAATAAATTGTAAAACAGGCAAGTGATCATAAATATTATTAAAAAAACTGTCCTGTATTCATACCTCAAAAAATTAAGATACTGTTAGTATCAGTGAAAGACATGTTTCTATAGGTGGTTTATGAATATACACCATTTAGAAAATCATCCATAGATGGTTAATCACTTAAAAGAAGATCAACAATGAAGTTACAATGTAATACACACCCTTTGGTTCCTTGCACATAGAGATTCCACCTCCTGCTTTAGTCTTTGTGAAGACAGGCATATAATCTTCCCCAATATCCAGTCTCCAATATCCATATCTTTTCAAATACCGCAAAATGCATCACTCTGAAACCCAACAACCAAACACTTAAACAAGGATAAAGAAACAAGCAGAAATAAACCAAGCAGTGGTGGATACCTGCATGCCAAGCCAGAAACATGCAGAAAGGTCTCTACTAGTGACCAGGCTCCCTGCCAAGACCCAGCAGAGGCCAACCAGCACACCCCGGTCTCACCTAGGCACCACGGGCACCCAGAAAGAAGAGCCCACAGCACTGTATGAACCGAGGGACAGCGATCAGACTCAAAGCCCAGGAAGGGCACCAGCCCTCCACCCCCACCACCATGCTTTTTTTTTGTTGTTCTTGATATAAATATTATATAAGTGTATATAAATTTTTTATTCAAGTGTGTCCCCCAATTTCCCAGTCGATAAATGATAACTAATTCAGTGTAATTTCCAATTTTAAACTTGGAATTGTTTTTAAACTCATCAGTGTGAGCCCCACCTAGAGGGATTAGTGAATTGCATTAAAATGGAAGGCAGGTGAAGTAGGGGAGAGCAAGGTGGGTGACCAATATACACCATTGCCAAGCAGCACATCCCACAATGTGAACAGAACACCATCCCTGTACTGCCACCAACACCTATAGTGAGTCCAACAGGGCGTGATATCGCTATTATAAATCTTATGTATGAGTGTGTATAGGTTAGTGCTGTGCATTAAAAGAAGTGAGAGAGTTGGAGTCCAATTCCACCTGGTAGGAGACCAGGGGGACAAAGAAAGCAGGATTCCTAGAAAAAGCAAAAGCAAGAAGCATGACTTGGCACTAATGAGTTTATAGCCAGCAGCTGATCGGGTTATTAATCATGTGTTTTCTTTCTTGTTCAGTTTGTTAAGATGTCTGGCTCCTTGGAAGCAAAATACACTGCTCAAAAAAGTTAAAGGAGCACTTTGAAAACAATCTCAGTGGGGAAAAAAGTCATGCTGGATATCTGTACTGATATGGACTGAGTAATGTGTTAGGAATGAAAGAATTCCACATCATTTGCTGGAAATTAAAACAATCAACCTACAGAAGGTGAATTCAAAGATGCACCAAAAGTCAGTTTTGGCGGAATTTTATTGAAGCAACTCAAAATGGTCCTCAGTAGTTTGTATGGACCCCCCATGCTTGGATCACCTCCCAGATGTGGACCAGGGCATCACTGAGCTCCTGGACAATCTGAGGTGCAACCTGGCAGCTTTGGATGGACATACTCATGCCACATGAGGCTGGACATTGATGAGCACCAGGTGGAACCTGGTATTGTTTGGCCAGAGACATTCACACCTGTGGCTGCTGGAGCTCATTCTGTAGCTCTGCAGTGCTCATCCTGTTCCTCCTGCACAACGGAGCAGATCCTGGTCCTGCTGATGGGTTAAGGACCTTCTCTGGTCCTGTCCAGCTCTCCTGAGTAACTGCCTGTCTCCTGGAATCTCCTCCATGCTCTGAGACTGTGCTGGGAGACACAGCAAACCTTCTGCCAATGGCACGTATTGATGTGCCGTCCTGGAGGAGTTGGACTACCTGTGCAGCCTCTGTAGGGTCCATGTATGGCCTCATGGTATCAGCAGTGACCCTGACCCTAACCAAATGCAGAATTATTGAAAAACAATCAGAAAGAGATGAGGAGGGGAAAATGTGAGTGTCCTCCACCTGTAACACCATTCCTGTTTGGGGCTGTCTCATTGTTGCCCCTCTAGTGCACCTGTTGGTAATTTTATGAACACCAAAGCAGCTTAAACTGATGAACAACCCCCTCTGATATTACTGACCACATCAGTATCACAGAGGTTTACTGACTGATGCTGAACTCTGACTAAAAAGTGCTCCTTTCATTTCTCTGAGCAGTGTATAAAGAAATTATGGATGGCTTAAGGCTTTTGCAGATTATTTTATATGACAGATCTATAAACTTGCCTAACAATTTCTTAATTATAGATAGTGGTGGAAAAGTTCCTATAGCTCCTCAGGATCCTATTGTAAAAAAACAGATGATTCTTATATCCATTGCTGTTTACTGAATAGTGTGTGTGTGCATCACAAATATTGTCAGGTGGTAGTACAGGTGACTCTGACTTAGTTTGCACGTGTCTACCTCCTTCATTCCTAGTTTTTATTTATTTTGTTGCACATGGCTTTGTGACTGTGTCTGTGAAACACGCTCTATGAATAAGCTTTACTTCCTTCCTTCCTTACTTACTTCAGGGAATGCACCCAGCATTCATTGGTGCCCAGTATCCGTTCTGCAGTGGCCACTGGTCCTCAGCCATCTATGGCTGCCACGACTGTCACCTTCCCTGGTGTACCTGTGCCGTCCATGACTCAAATCGCTGTCCATCCCTACCACATGAGGCTGGTCTGCCCCTCAGCACCACTGTAGCAGGTTGGGGCTATTAAAAGTTTTTTTTCTATATTGGTAACTGTTAAAATACCACATGGATGATTTTGCATGTAGTTGTAGTCAAATCTTTACATCCACTCCTCATGGGCATGAATGTTACAGTAATTTGGAGCTTTTAATGATTTCTGTTAACTGTTCTTTTTTCAGGGTGGAATGATTGTACAGCATACATCCTTAATGACTTTAAAATACAAGAATTGGGTGCACAAGTTTGAATTTATTTTGAATTTTCTCTTATCCACACAGGGTCCAAAGTATATATACATGTTTGAGTATGATTTCTTTATACACTAATATTTGGTTAAATGTCCCTTAGCAAGTTACACCTCGACCAAACACTTTTGGTAGCCATCAGCTAGCTTCTGGTGTAATTCTGGCTGGACATTTTTCCACTCTTCTTGGAACAATTGGTAGAGTTCATTTAAAATTTTAACATGTTTGAGGTCAGTGTTTTGGGAAAGTCATTCCCAAAGATTAATGCTTTACCCATTCCAAAAACAGTTTTGTTGTGTGTTTGGGGTCATACTCAAGTGTGTCCGAGTTTCAACCGTCTAGCTGTTAATTTGAGGTTAAATTGTAGAATATGGACGTAGTCCTTCTCCTAGATTATTCCATACATTTTGTGCAATGTACCAGTACCCCTGGCAACAAAATGAGTTCAGAGCGTGATGTGGTGGTAACATCATGGTGCAGTGTTCTTAAGTTTGAGAGTCTCACCTTTACTCCTCCAAACATACCTGTCTGTTTTTGTGGCCAAATAGCTCAATCTTTGTCTCATAAATGGTAAATGGACTAGTGCACTTTTCCAGATGTTGCTCTTTTCTGCTCTTAGCACTGAAACTGCTTGTCTGACCATAAAACTTTTCTCTAAAAGGCATTTGACTCCTCCATTTGGGGCAGGTGCAAATGTCAGTCTAGCTTGAAGGCGTCTGAGTTTGGAACATGGCTTCTTTCTTGGTTGGCACCCTGACAGTCGACGGTGATGTAAAACTGGCTTTACTGTGGGCAGTGGTGCTGGTGTTCAGCAGTTTCCAGTTCATGGCAAGTTTGCGTCTTGGTGGTTCCTGGTTTGTTCCTGAACATCCAACCAGTTTCCTCTCATCTGAGGGTGGCAGTCTCTGGATCTTTTCCAGACCTTGACACATCTGAATAACTTGTGTTTGCATACAGTTGTTTGAACTGATGATCTGTGAATCGGCACTTGTTTAGAAATTACTCCAAGAGATGTTCCCAGTCTGTATAAATCTGCTTCTTAGAGCTTCAAAGTTCTTTGGACTTTCCCATTGTTCTGAGTATTGGTCAGTCCAATGAATGCTGTCCAATTAAGCCTTTTATGTTGGTAAAGACAAACTACCAGTTGTAAGCATGATGGGCCTTGGCCCTGTCAAGTTTAAAGGCATTGCAGAGCCTTCAGCACCAAGTATTAAAAGATTTGAGTGTATGCATATATTTGAGCCTGTAGGTATACTTTTGACCCTGTGTGGATTAGAGAAAATCCAGAATAAATTCAAACTTGTGCACCCAATTCTTGTCTTTTTACAGACATTAAATATGTATGTACAATCATTCTACCCTGGAAAAAGACCAGTTTAACTAAATCATTAAAAGCACAAAGGTTACCATGACATTGATGCCCATGATGAGTGGATGTAAACTTCTGACCGATGCTGTCAGTGCTAACAAGTGTACTGTGCCTGTTAAATTTTGCAGTTGGTGGTGTTCACCCGGGCCCAACAATCCAGGCCATACAGGGAGCATCTCTGCCTTCCTCTTTCCTCCCAGCCTGCTTCCTTGGTCAGCACTCCTTTCCCAGCAGAAGATGAGCAGCACAGCCAGCCAATTAGCCAACAGGGCCTTCACTACCTGCATTCTGCCTATAGAGTTGGTGAGGAGCTTGTGTTTCTATTATATTTTACTCTTCACTAGTGTACAATGTAGTGCAGTAGGTTAACTGAACAAATGTATGTTCATTATTCTTTGTGAAGGCATGTTGGCATTGGAGATGTTGGGCAGAAGGGCTCACAATGACCATCCCAACAACCTCTCCCGGAGTCCTCCTTACACAGAGGATGTTAAATGGCTTCTGGGACTTGCTGCCAGGCTAGGTGAGACTGCACAGAATAAATGGACATCTCTGGCCCTTAAATCAAAAATCTGATACACTACTGTGCAAAGAAACATCCCTTATTTCTATATATTTTGCTGGAAAAATGGCAAATACGTGCAACTATTTATTGAAACATGCAGTGTGTGTAAGAACAGAGTTTGTATAATTCTAATTAGCTTGAAAGTCAGTATTTGGTATGAACACCTTTATTCTTCAACACAGCCTGAACTCTTTTAGAGACTTTTCTCAAAGTTGTTTTAAGCAGTCTTCAGGAACAGTTCTCCAGGCTTCTTGAATGACATTCAAAGCTCTTCTTTGTATATTGGCTGCCTTTTGTTCCATTTTCTGTCAAGATGATCCCACAAAGCTCCAATAACATTGAGGTCTGGGGATGCCAGTCTATGACTGGCTGTAGCTATTGTGTGTTTTTTCTATCCAGGTATGCTTTTACTGCATTGGTCCATGCTGTGATCGTCTCTCGGTGAAATGAACTGATACAGACACTAAAGCGTCTTCAGGCTTTGTTAGTGTGTGTAGCTGTGCATGAATGAGCCGATGCATGGAAGTGGGCGGACGGGAGCTGATGAGGGCTTTAGCGCTAAACTCATCTGACTCATGTCAGCTGCATAGAAGTTCTTAGGAACCAGCTCTTTATGTGGAACTGAAAAACTTCACTATTATTTTGGAGGTGAGGCTGTGGTTGGCTTTGGAATAATGCTCTGTGAGCTAGCTGGATTTGAAGTTGAACTTCATCAAGGTGACTTTTAAACATCTCATAGTAATATCAGGCTTTCAAACAGTTGTGGTTGGGGTTGGCGTCTACATTAGCTTTACCAGACGCTGCCTCTTCATTGCCGCCATCTTCCTCATGCTCAACGGCCTCAGCCACATCTGAGGTTTTTGGGGGGTTTTATTCACCTTCTTGTCATTCTTGTGATTCCTTCACATTTTCCTTCCCTTTATTCTTGAGCTGAGGTCATCTCATTGCAATTTATATTTATGTATACCTTTGCAGTAATATGCCTGAAATTACACCAGCTTCTACTTCTTACTGCTCAGATTAATGTGTGTCTGCCTGAAAAGTCCTGAAGCCAGGCGCGGTCACTGTGTTATGTGAAGTGCGTGTCAGCGTCTCTCTTCGCTCCACGCAGCACAATAAACTCCATTCACAGTGCTCCTTGTAGGGCTTAACCAGCTCACCAATATTGTCAGTCTTATTGTCCAAACACCTCACGGTGAGCACTGAAACCCCATCATTTTATCTGTATCTGACCACAGGCCTCTCTCTGGCCAGGACAACTGTCGGTGCAGAGAGCTGCTAAAGATTCCCCTATGCCGAATGTTTTAAAAAAAAAGAAAGAAAGAAAAGCTAGACTTCTAAATTTTGACTCAACAAGACTTGTGGAACTAAAAGTAACCAATTCACTTTTGGATCAATCACAGTGATAAAGTCATTAAAAATATATCAATAAAATAACGTAGGCTACCTCAGCTTGTCAGTGTTGTTGCAAAAGTTGCAGTTTTTCTAATTGCTTTATAAAACAGTTTACTCTCCCCCTCTGAACTCAGAGTGTAATTTTAGGGTCTGCACTGTGGGTGAAATTTGGGGTCACATTATGAAGTTTCACGTTTACTCATTTTATGGTTTTTGCTGGAACTTTGCTGGAACTTTACCTCATTAAGTAGGACTGCTAATGCATGCTGCTAACAAAACAAGGTGCTAACAGCAATAATAATTAAGTGAAAAGTCTCGCATCTTCACTGTACAGGTTCTGGTCATAAAATTAGAATATGATGAAAAAGTTGATTTATTTCAGTAATTCCATTCTAAAAGTGAAACTTGTGTATTATATTCATTCATTACACACAGACTGATGTATTTCAAATGTTTATTTCTTTTAATTTTGATGATTATAACTGACAACTAATGAAAACCCCAAATTCAGTATCTCAGAAAATTAGAATATTACTTCAGACCAATACAAAAAAAGGATTTTTAGAAATGTTGGCCAACTAAAAGTATGAACATGAAAAGTCAGCTAATTAACTCCAAACACCTGCAAAGGCCTTTAAATGGTCTCTCAGTCTAGTTCTGTAGGCTACACAATCACGGGGAAGACTGCTGACTTGACAGTTGTCCAAAGATGACCTTTGACGCCTTGCACAAGGAGGGCAAGACATCAAAGGTCACTGCTAAAGAGGCTGGCTGTTCACAGAGCTCTGTGTCCAAGCACATTAATAGAGAGGAGAAGGGAAGGAAAAGATGTGGTAGAAAAAAGTGTCCAAGCAATAGCGATAACCACACCCTGGAGAGGACTGTGGAACAAAAGCCATTCAAAAATGTGGGGGAGACTCACAAAGAGTGGACTGCAGCTGGAGTCAGTGCTTCAAGAACCACCACCCACAGACGTATGCAGACATGGGTTTCAGCTGTCACAGTCCTCGTGTCGAGACACTCTTGAACAAGAGACGGCGTCAGAAGCGTCTCGCCTGGACTAAAGACAAAAAGGACTGGACTGCTGCTGAGTGCTCCAAAGTTATGTTCTCTGATCAAAGTCAGTTTGGCATTTCCTTTGGAGATCAAGGTCCCAGAGTCTGAGGAAGAGAGGAGAGGCACAGAATCCACGCTGGCTGAGGTCCAGTGTAAAGTTTCCACAGTCAGTGATGGTTTGGGGTGCCATGTCCTCTGCTGCTGTTGGTCCACTGTGTTTTCTGAGGTCCAAGATCAACACAGCCGTCTACCAGGAAGTTTTAGAGCACTTCATGCTTCCTGCTGCTGACCAACTTTATGGAGATGCAGATTTCATTTTCCAACAGGACTTGGCACCTGCACACAGTGCCAAAGCTCCCAGTACCTGCTTTAAGGACCATGGTATCCCTGTTCTTAATTGGCCAGCAAACTCACCTGACCTTAACCCCATAGAAAATCTATGGGCTATTGTGAAGAGGAAGATGGGATACGCCAGAGCCAACAATTCAGAAGAGCTGAAGGCCACTATCAGAGCAACCTGGGCTCTCATAACACCTGAGCAGAGCCACAGACTGATGGACTCAATGCCACACCACATCGCTGCAGTAATCCAGGCAAAAGGAGCCCCGACTAAGTACTGAGTGCTGTACATGTTCATACTTTTCATGTTCATACTTTTCAGTTGGCCAACATTCCTAAAAATCCTTTTTTTGTATTGGTCTGAAGTAATATTCTAATTTTCTAAGATCCTGAATTTGGGGTTTTCATTAGTTGTCAGTTATAATCATCAAAATTAAAAGAAATAAAGATTTGAAATATATCAGTATGTGTGTAATGAATGAATATAATATACAAGTTTCACTTTTTGAATTGAATTACTGAAATAAATAAACTTTTTCATCATATTCTAATTTTATGACCAGCACCTGTATATTCCCTGAAGTTCAATGCAAATCTGAACTGAGGAGTCGCTGACTGTCCCCGATCTTAACCATGCTACTTCCTCCTGTCTACATGACTCAAGGCTATCTTCTTTTTCTCTGTGTCCATCCATCCTGTCAGGAGTCAACTATGTGTACCAGTTCTGTGTTGGAGCAGCAAAAGGTGTCCTTAGTCCATTTGTCCTGCAGGAGTTAATCATGGAGGCCTTGCAACGGCTGAACCCCGCGCACATCCATGCCCATCTCCGAACGCCTGCTTTCCAGCAGCTTGTCCAACGCTGTCAACAAGCCTATCTGCAGGTACAGCACATTCACACCTGCACTGCAACAGCTACATTTATAATGGAGTTGATGGACAAAAGAGTGGGGCAGGTTGGGCTGCAGAAAAAGTCAGCCCACAGGTATCTCATATTTATAAATAATTTTTTATACAGCCATCAATCAAATAAAGCAAAACAAAGCTTTCCAGTAAGGTTTTATAAAAGATGTCAATATGTCAATAAAAGAGAGTAAAAATAGAATAAAAACTTTCAGATAAGGAAGGCATGATAGAGCCGTTGTTAGAAGCCAGAATCAAGTATGATTGGTCTACATGTGTTCATAGGCCAAAGTGACCAAATAGGACTTTGGTCAGAACAGGGACATGTGATATGCTCCTCATCTGATAATAGTCTGACTCAGTTACTTTTTTATTTCACTTAGTCTTTTTTCTGCATTTGGGGGGGGGGTGCTGTTCATACTTACTTATTCTCCCAATTGTCACCCAATGTTCAGTAATACAGGAGCTCTAGTAGAGACTGCAAGGAGCAATTCAGTTGATCTACAACTCCAATTCCAAAAAGTTGGGATGCTGTATAAAATGCAAATTAAAAGAGAATGCACTGATTTGCAAAGGTGATGAACCCATATTTTATTCAAATAGAACATCAAGAGCATATAAAATGTTTAAACTGAGAGATGTGGAGAAAGTGGGATTCCCCATATCTATCAGCCGACCTCAGTCCCTGAACAGCTGGCAGCAGCTGATAGTGAGAAACTTGAAGTCTGTTTATAGGAACATCAGTTATACGCTGCAGCCTGATTGGTTAGTCTGTGATGCCAACTTCTGATTGGCTGAGCATCATGTAACATGTTGGTCAGGGATGACTCATAGCCATATAGTAGAGACTATGACTCATCATTGAGCAATATTAAAGCCATACCTACTGCTCAGCAATGTTGCTCAAATGTAAACAACATGGCTGCCTTATGGTTATAGTGATGTTATACATAATGCATTGATATCAGCAGGTTATGTAGTAATATTCCTGTACACACATGAGTGTAATATGATGTGAGTACCTTGTAAGTACGCGTTATATGTGGCTTAAGATTATTATATATTATATTATTATAGATTATATGACTAGAAAGACATTATGTAGTACACACCCTTGTACAGAGTACAGTACTTTCTCTTATCTGTTTGGAAATGTTTGTGTCTGTTCTGGATGTGCTTACCAAAAAGTATTTGCAGAAATGTTAATGATAATCACAGAATATCTGACAGCATGATTACAGTTGTTGTTATTTGCTTAATGTTTTCTATATGTTAATATAGAAAACATGTTTTTGCTGGAAGATCTTTACTAACTTACTCAGAGGCCTGGAACCAGGATAACCCCCTAACCCTGTGCCACTTTTTCCATTTTATTAATTAAAGTTTGAACTGTTGGATCCAGCCTGTATTATTATTATGGGCAGCACGGTGGCACGGTGGTTAGCACTGCTGCCTCACAGTTAGAATACCATCTTGGCCCAGGCCCCTCTCTCTGTATGGAGTTTGCATGTTCTCCCCGTGTCTGCGTGGGTTTCCTCCGGGTACTCTGGTTTCCTCCCACAGTCCAAACACATGCATTTACAGGGGTTAGGTTAATTGGAATCTCTAAATTGCCCATAGGTGTGAATGAGAGTGTGAATTTGAGTGTGGATGGTTGTCTGTCTCTCTGTGTTAGCCCTGTGACAGGCTGGCGACCTGCACAGGGTGTACCCTGCCTCTCGCCCTATGATAGCTGGGATAGACTCCAGCCTTACATGAGTAAGTATGCAGGACCCAACATGCAAGGTCATGCATGGTATGTGGGAGTAACCTGTCCAGATTAGTCCTGCATACATGAGTAAGTTCAGGCAGTATTTTCCAGTCTCACCTCCTTTTCTCTCTGCAGCATATTCACCATCGGCTCATCCACCTGACACCTGCTGACTACGATGACTTTGTCAACATGATCCGCAGTGCTCGAGGTGCTTTCTGTCTCACTCCTGTGGGCATGATGCAGTTTAATGATGTGCTGCAGAATCTGAAGAGGGGCAAACAGACCAAGGAACTATGGCAGCGTATATCCCTGGAGATGGCAACTTTCTCCCCCTGAGCAGCACACACAAGGGAGAGAGAACGTGCTGGGCCAAAAAGACCCATCCAGCCTCCAGCATAGCTACTGCCACTGCACTGAGCCGGCCACACTTGAGAGTGATTTTTGTCAGGGACACTGCTCCGTGCTCTGAGGACTCAGTAAAGTGCACCCAGGCTGTGCAATCGACCCCCATTCCCCAACCCACAGACTTGCTTTGTTTTTGTGTTCGTCCACCCAGAGCCTCGTGGAGAAGCCTGTTCACCTTCCTGCTCTCTTCTGTTCCTGGCTGTTGTTTTATCATTGTTTATCTTTGTGTAAATGTGGAATTCCAGTGTATTCCTTTCTTCCTTCATTTCTACTCAGCTTCAAGACTGACGAGGATCTCTCCCCTCATCCTCTTTTGATTTTCAGTGTTTTGTTTGTTTTTAGTTTAGTTTTAAAGGAAGCCACTGCGTGAGTCGTGTTTATGCTGCAACATTCCTGTCTAGAGTGGTAGATGCCTCATTCATCAGAGTCTTGTCACTATGGATCTGAATCATTGCAGTGTGGACAAAACAATGATTTTCAAGAAAAAAAGATTTAATATGAGGATTTTATTGTCCCCATTGGTGAGGATTTTTCAGTATTTTGTTTAATCTTTTTTGATACTTTGTATAGGCTATGATGTGTAAGCAGATGGGAATGGGAAGAGAATGAGGGAATGTTGAAGGTGCTTTTGCTGTTATGTGGGACATATTTTTACATTTCAGCCTGCCTGAGAAGTGACATGAACAGAGCTCCAGACCAAAACCAGAGGCCACCTAACCACTGCTCTCCAGCTGCACTCTTACTGACTGCCCAGCAGTCAGAATACCTGATCGGTCTATGGTGAGGGATCATTCATCTGGCCTGGGTTGCACTGCATATTTTTGTTGTTGGTTTCCTGTTCTTTGAGACAACACAACTAACACATGTTTAGCTTGATTTTAAAAGCATATCCCAATTGAGACTCCCCAGATTTTCAACAGCATCAGAACATTTTTAATTGATTTTTTTTTTGATGAATATAAAAATGATTTAAAGAAAATTTCATGATTTAACAAGTGAGATTTGCTTAATTTAGTCTATAATGGTGTCTAAACACAGCTACTATACAAAGTCCGGCTAAAATGTAATAAGAAATTAGGATACCATGACCAAAGTATACTAAAATCACACATCCAACCCTCCTTTATCTAAATCACTCATTTAAATGCATGTTTACAGCAGCCTGTGTAAACGGCAGACCTGTTGGACAACAGCATTGTACATTTGACTGATCCTTTCAGTCCACATCCTTTTTCTTCCGAAGTTCTCCATATTGTAAAAGCCAGACATACACCTCAGCTCCTTCTAAAGCCTTCGGTGTGTCCGATGGCACGCTTCAGTGCAGTGTCTTTGCCTTGTTCTGGTAGGCCAAACCAGACTGAGCCTTCCCAGCCCATTTGTCTGGATGATTGGTGAGTGTGAAAGAACGAAGGCTTTCTAATAACACTCAAAAACCGACCTAGCAAGCCACACGGAAGTGGCATGTCATGTGACTGCTTTTGTTTAATGGCAGGCGTAGTAAGTTGGTTTGGCAAATTTTCAGTGCAAAGCATAGAAATAAGGCCCAGACATGGCTGAGTAGCTGCCTCATTTCTCAACCATCTTTGTTTCCTCCACAGATTACCTTTACGAAGAGAGCCGTGTCCATTCAGCACATGTGATCATTGTATCTGCTTGTGCTCATGTTTACACTGTTACAACTGGACAGTGCAGCTAATCCTCCAAACCAAATGTTCACACAGTTACTTTGTGACTCAGTTGTCCCTTAATGAGACACTGCTTTGGTTTTGCATCTTTTCAGTTGTCTGATTCACCTAAGCCCCAACTGTCATCCAGACAAGTCAGCTAGCGGACACCTGAGATGCAGCGTGATTGAGTGGCCCCCTTCTTCAGTGTGGTTAGCTCATAGCCCACGGTGCTGTTACTTCACGACATGTTGACACAGTCCAGGCAGCTGCTGTGGTTCTGAATCTGTCTCATTGGTTCTGGACCTCACAGGTGAAGGTGACTTAGTAGAAAATGTACTGTGATATTTTTGTATTTCTCAAAAGTGTAGCTCAATTGAAAAGTTCTATATGTGCTGATTGCAAAAGGTTCTAATTTAGAGTGAAAAGAAAAAAAATAAAAGCAATAGTAAAAGTGTAGAGTTTACTTAATAAAGATCATTAAAAACTCTAAATTGCTGTGACTGGTTTGTGGGTTTGAGTAGGGATTCTTATTTATTTTCCCTGCTTAGGCCAAAATGGCCAAAGCAGTGTGTTTGCAGGATCTCTGCTGTAGATACAACACATCAGTGCCAGGAAAGTTCCCCAGCACTTCTTCTGTCAGCTCCTCTGCTTCCCACAGCGCATCCTGCAATCACCCCTTCAGATATTGATGGATACACATCTGGCTGTCTACATGTCAAGAAAATATGATTCATCAGATCAGAGGAAACAAAGAAGTGAATAGGTTGGAGAGAGGTTTTCAGTCTCAAGTGTCTCTATAACAGCTAAAGCACCATGGTAACTTCTGCTGAGCACATCACCTGGCCAGGAGCAGGCTATGTTTAGAGTTTCAGTTTAAAATCAGCTAGAAGCACCACATTTTCACTAATTCTGTTATTTTACAGCATGCTTCAAGTGTGATATACATTCTCTGCCGCACTGACACAAGCTGTTAACACCACAGAATGAAGTCTATTTGTGAAGCTGGAGCAGTGCAAACTGTGTGCAATGTCACCTTGCATGTGTTCATTTGGTCATACATACATACAAATGTTTTTATGCTTGGTCCTAAATTGCTAGAATTGCAGCTAATAGAGCTCAGATCACAAAATTTATCAGAAACACTTATCAATAAATTTCAATCAGTAACATTAATTTCTGGTCAGGTGATAAACTAATGTGAGTTCCATGTTAGGCTATAGCAGAGTGTCAGATCTGAACACACCAAGTAACAGTTAATAGTTACATGTTAGTTTCATGTTAGAAATCAGCAGCAGCACGGAGATTAGCGCTTTAGCAGAATGAGTTACCTCACTCTCATCCTTTAAATTTTGGGGTGTCAGTCAGAGCTTGTTTTACTGGTCACTGGATTCCTAAATTCAACCTCTCATGCCCCCATGAACTCATTTACCTCAAAGCAGCTGTGTATTAAAGGGTCAAGCGCACTTCTAAACAGAAGACACACAATGCTTGTCAATATAAAACTCTATATTATAACAAAAAGCTCATCAAAATAAAATTTTAAAAATCCTCAAAAAAAGTTTAATAAATAAGCTTAAAAAAACCCAACTCAAAGTTCAACCAAAAAATGCCTGTTCCCAGGGATGCAAAGAATCCAGCAGAACTGGGTTCAGCCCAGTTCAGTCCGGTTTTTTTAAAGCCCGTCATGTCTGGCAGGTTTTGCAAGCAGAACTGTGATGTGAATGGTCTGCTGTGCAAAACATATTTGCTCTTCCAAGATGAGCTCTATAGATTCTCTATAGGCTCCTCTTGTTAGTGTTTGTCCTTTTTATTCATTTGTCTTATTTTTCATGTAAATGTAAAACCATTGTAGTAATGCAGCCGAGGGGCAACTCCTCACAGAAAGGCCCGGCCAAGGTGGATTCAAACGCAGACCTTCTCGCTGTAGGCCAACAGTGCTGCCCTCCACACCACCGTGCTGCCTTGTAATTAGTTGAGGTATAGTTCAGTTTCAGGACCCTTCATCCAGTCTTCCAGTAGGAGGGACAGCAGTTTAGCTTAATGCAGTTTTTGACGTGTTTATACCGTTAGTTCCTGTGACAGACCTGTGCAGCCCATTCCGCCCTGCTCTGATTTGGATACAGGATGGACGCATGAATAAATGGGAAACCACATCAGAATTCATATGACCCTTCATCTGACTCGCTTGTTCAGTGGAAAATCAGTTTCATGATCGATCATGTTTTTGTGTTTAAACAGGACAGCAAACCGAAGGCTTCAGCGGTGTGATCCCGTTACCGTCTGCTAACACGCTGTTTTGGTGTGGTACAGTCACGTGACAAACTTAGTCGGAGGTGTGGGAACTTCAACAGAAACAAACATCTGTGTAAGCTACGGAGCTCCGGCTAACAAACAGAACAGCGTCTCCTCTGTTTAGTCGATCCTAGCCGAGAACAGTCCATCAGCCCGTCTTTATTCGGATTTTGGGCCTTGGAAACAGGAGACGGATCAGTCGCCTCGGGGTCACGGCTGAAGCCCTCCCCCACGCTGGCGGATTTGGTTGAGTCCAGGCCCCAGCAGAACCAAGATGGCTTCCTGAGTACAGACGAGCCGAAGTTCACTTTTCCACAGTAAATACCGCAGCTGCTGGTGCCTCTCTGCCATGGTCGGATCACTGTCTGCGGACCATAAATACTGGTAGGTGCGCAGTCACGGACGGATTTTATATTGACGTTCAGAGTTGTAGCCCGGTTGTCTGTGGGCTCTTGAGCCGCTGTTGTAGCCGCAGCAGCTAGCTGCGGGTACCCGTCAGAGCCGTAATTATGGGACTGATGTTTGTACTGGGAATCATTGCTACTGACTGGACAGCACAGGGATATGTCTGCACTACAGTAACACTAAAACAGCGGGAAGTCAGGGCCAGGTCTCGGTTTTATAGGTGCAGGCTGGACTGTTACCCAGAGACAGCTCGCGTTAGCTATGCTAGCGTTAGCTGCGGACTGTTGGAGCTTTCCGCTTGGTGAGCCGCGGCTGGACATTCAAAGTTTGCACCTTGCTGTGCTGCTCTTGTTCTCCTTCATGTAAGAATATGGTGACTCCGAGAGGTATGCGCATTGGCAGGTCGCCCCCGTGTTTCGTTTATTGCTAAGCTCCGTATTTTCACTCGTGTGCGGTGAAGGAGCGTTGGCGGACTACCTGATGGAGTGCCGCGGCGGCGGTCGCTGTCTAGGCTGGGTGTTTTGGTCGGTGCCGGATAACCCGAGCTGATCGCAGCAGATAACCTGTTAGTCCACTTTACGACTACATGTTATTTAAGATCCTATTAAGTTACCTAAATAAAAATAAAAACACCTGGAAGTGTCCTTTTTTTAATTCAAATTTTGAACGCGGCCTGGAAAAGCGTGAATCACTACACTCCTCTAGCGCTGTCATAGTCCTAAAGCCAGTGTAATGTTCACATGTAGTGGAGATTTCTGATGTCACAGGTTTCTTGTCAGTATACATCATTTCTGTGCTTGTCTAACATGATCAGAGAACCAGTTCTAAATTACAAGTTCCTGTAAACAAGACTTGAGGCTGGAATGAATCCTGGCAGCCTTGCTGGTTTCTGTTAATGCGCTTCAGGTTCACTCCAAGCTTTGGTGCTGGTTGTTTGTTTCTATAAGCTAAGCTCCTTCGCAGCTGGGCTTTAGATCAGGTCAGATGCCCAGTTTTGGTAACGTGAGTCTGTGCAGGTGTAAAATCTGGTTCAGAGTGATTTCGCTGACAGGTAAAGGAAGAGAAACTGTGAGTGAGACAGGAGCATTGCCAAGCTGACACAAACCTGTGACACTCTGATGGCTGCATCAGTGAGCAACTTGGGGTTCAGTATCTTGCCCAATGATACTTTGGCATGCAGCCTGGAGCAGCCAGGGATCGAACTACTGATTAACAGGTGACCTCCTCTTCCTCCTGAACTACATACCCCCCCTGTGACCACAACTAGCGGGATAAAGAGGAAGATGATGGATGGATGGATGTTAATATCTTTTAAGTGTAACATACCTACTTTAAATCACTGCATCATAACCTAGCAACGTTCTCAGAGCTCACCTGTTTGGATCCTCAGATAATACGCTACCAAAAAGCGGATTTCTGATCAGATGAAGGTGTGTAGATTCTGTGGTTTGTTTTGCTGTAATGTAGGGGGAATCCCCCTGGACAGCCTCTTTTTTTGATCTCCCCCCCTCCCCCCATTCTGTCAAGTCTTCTGTATTGAGTGACTGCTTTTGAAAAACTCACCAAAGTTTTTCTCTTTACGTTTGTCATGCCCAGGACACTCTTGAAAAAGAGATTTTAATCTCAATGTGTTTTTCCTGGTTAAATAAAGGTTAAATAAAATAAGTTAATGTGTCAAAAACACTGATTTAAGTCTTCTATTTTACCAGCTTGCACTTCTTGTATGAACACATTTTTAAATAATGCAAAATATCATTTATTATCGTTATTGAAAAAAATTACAGAAAATATTGATATTATTTTTTGTCAATATCGCACACCCCTACATCAGAGGTCAGCTTTATAATCTAGGAAACATTGTCCTGGATCAGAAGGCCATTACTATGAACCCTGAGTTAGATCCTCACCAGTCTTCCTGCTTGATTTGAAAGCAGTCCAACATTAAGTAACTATTAGGAATCACTTTTCTTCTTATACTAGGGATGGGTTTGTGGTAGAATTGAAATGATGAATGAGGCTCTGAAGTGGCACATAGAGACTGAGGTGGCTATAAAAACCTAATTTCCCTTTGTAATGTTCCCCTCTCTGATGTCTGACTTGCTCATTTCTGTCATTTCACACAATTACTGGTGTGCTGTAAGCCCAGGCCCAGTTCTGTCCTGAGAACATATTACTAATGTCTTTGATAAGACTTGATAATTAAGAGGAAGGCCCTGGGGTGGTTTCACAAAGAGGAAGTGTTTGTGTATGAGAGTGCAGCTATTAAAACTTGGCCCTGTGGTGAGTGGGGCCACTTGATTTCCTGATATGGATTTAAACAGCCTCCTACACGTGTACACCAGCTACACAAGCATGGATGTCAGCCAGAAAGAGACTAAAGTGATGGTGTGATTGCAAAAGTCAAATACTCTATTTGATTTTCGAGTCACTGCTACAGCTCGCTGGTGTAGTTTCACATTGACCTTTGTCGTTTGCAATGTAAGTTTTACTCTTGTGTAATGAATTCTTCTACTGCTCTAATTAATGAGCAGGGCATACTGTTAAACATTAAGAATTCAATGGAGAGCTGCTGGGACAGCTACAGAAAAACATCTTCTTCCTTTTGTGTGTTCCTCACCGAGTGCCTGCTACTGTGCACAGCCCGTGGGAATCCCAGGAAATGGAAAAGGGGAACCAGGGCCGGTGTCCACATGAAACTGAGAACAACAATATAAATACCAGCAATAAGACTGGCTCCACTGCCACTGTGTACAGTGTGGCAGCATGTTCATGCTGCATACATGCAGTGCAGTACACATTCACATTAATATTCAAATCAGTTTATTGCACCCTATAAATTCTAATATATAGGTATATCTGTTAATTACAGGGTGTACCCTGCCTCTCGCCCCATGTCAGCTGGGATAGGCTCCAGCCCCCCGCGACCCTGAACAGGATAAGCGGAAGAGAATGGATGGATGGATGAAAAACAGAGAGAGATGTACACACACACACACTCAGCTTGAGCTTTGATTTTATGAATATATATATATGATCTAGATGAATAGGTGTGTGTCCTCCATCACTGTGGTTGTTTATGAGCCGAGTGGCTGAGAGTAGAAGGGGGCGGGGCAACGCTGTGTGTGTTTGTGGCAATCGAGTGAAGAAGCGATGGCGTGAGAGCGAGACAGTCAGTGAGGTTGATTCCTTCATGCCTGTACAGTTTTGGTTACTGCCAACAGGAACCGCTGAATTACAAATTAAAGGCGACTTTTGCTTCAATCTCGCACCGACCCTTTCAACGACCTGACGGACGCTGCCGTATCAAGATTAACGTGGAAGTGCATGGCCTAAAATTGAAATTTAAAAAAAATTTATTTTCCTCCCATGTCCCTTTTGGGGTTCTGTGGTTTTTAATACTTCCAGGGAAAATGTTGATCTTTTTTCATGACATTCAATTAAGCCTGAATATATCTATCTAATATCTCTCAACCTCACGCACTAGCTCAGGCTCTTTCCCCACCAGAGAGGTGGGGAAGGAGCCAGCCTCAATAGCTGGGGATCAGTCCGCCAGGGCCTCTGCCCTTAGCTGCCGCCCAGCACACATTGCACCCAAATCGCTACCTTATCGTGGTGGAGGGGTTTGTGTGTCCCAGTGATCCCAAGGGCTATGTTGTCAGGGAGGCTTTTGCCCCCTGGTAGGGTCTCCCAAGGCAAATTAATCCTGGGTGAGGGGCAATTCAAATGACCCTTATGGCAGATAAGTCAAGGGAACAGTTTAACCTGCCTGGGCCAGGGTTGCTGGGGCCCCACCCTGGAGCCAGGCCTAGGGAGGGTGCTCGAGGGTGGCTGGTGGCTGGACCTTAGCCTGTGGGGCACAGCCCAAAGAGGGAGACATGGGCCCACCCTCCTGTAGCCTCACCACCCACAGGAGGCATTGTAGGGGTAGGGCAATTAATAATAACTAATAATTAAATGCAGTTTGAACACAGACAGTGAAAAGAGGTGAGTTTTGTCTGAACTTAGAAGCAGGAAATTAGAGGTCATCCAGGCCTTTGTGTATTTAAGACATTCCTGCATTTTAACTAATTGATGTGTGTCATCTGGCTTTATGGATAGATAAAGCTGGGTATCATCTGCATAGCAATGAAAATGTGTGAAATGCTTTCTGATAATACTGCCCAAAGGAAGCATGTGTAGTGTAAATAGAATTGGTCCTAGCACAGAACCCTGTGGAACTCCACAATTAACCTTAGTGTGTGAAGAAGACTCCCCATTTACATGAACAAATTCAATACAGTCATGCAGTGCTTTACAGTGAGTTATTTATTTTATGTATCTATTTTGCTGAGGGAGGAAGCCAGATGAAACCTAAACAGGTGAAAGCCAAGCAGCTAACTTAATGAATGATAATTTATTGATCACACAATGGGGAAATTATAGTCAACAGAACACCCATCCAGGACGACAAACATGGGGAGATAGGTGAACCGTGGCCATCTCTACCCCCTTCTGGAGGCGCTGCCATTAAAAAGATGGAAACAATAGCGATATAAGGGTTAGTGAGGGAAAACAAATCATCTCATACTTTGTATACATACACACATACACAGTATAAGATTACAAAAACCTCTGCGATAGTGCAGGAAGCAGGGTAAAAAAGGAAGGGTTGGGGAGAGAAGAAAAGTGCATCCGTCTCTGCCGAGGAGCTGAAGAGAAAAAATGATATGAGTACTACAAAGCTGTGCTGTGGTGTCTTTGCTTATACGGAAAATTTGCTTTTCCCATCAATATAAAGCTTATTGGGTTTTTAATTGGACATAAACAGTGAAATGATTCAAGATTGATGTTCATAAAATGAGATGGTATTAACAGTTAATTTTTGTGTACTTCCCCTCCCTCCTTCCTTCCACTCTTTCCAGCAGGTGACATCAAGAATTTAATCAAAAGATCTGCATTGCCTTCCAGGTGAGACCACCCGACCTTTAACAATCTGCAAAATGTGTAGTTCAGCAATTTCAGTTACTTCATTTTTATTTCTCCAAAGAAAAAAGAAAAAAGCTTTTCTTGAGGCTTTTGTTGGAGTATGACTTTGTTCTTGGCATAATCTGTTATTCGGGGCTGCAGATGTGGTGTAGTTTAATAGTTTTAAAAACTGAAAGCTGATCTAAAGTGAATCATTCTTTCCCTCTTAACCTTTGTTACAATTTTCAGTTCATGCCCACTGCCCTTCTCTCACCCTCTCTCTCTTTTTCTCCTCATCTTTCAGGTGTCTTTTTGTGCAATGTCCAGACTAGGTGTCCCGAGGAGGGTCAGCCCTAAAACACAGACCACCAGCACTGATCCTTCCACTGCTGACAAGCTACTCAGATATCTACAGAAAGACACACTCATATGTTGTGATATCTGCTTAAGTTCCTGAAGAACAGCTCATCAAGAAGCAGGAACCTGAGACTAAACTTTGGACCTCAAGACCCCAGCCAGTTTTCAATCAGAGACCCCCTGTGTTGGTGGTCATTTTTATTGACCCATCTTACATTTCTGACTATTCAGTCCCCTTACACATACCTTCCCATCTCCATTTCACTAATTTGAGAATATTTTTTGCACCACTGATCTAGAAGTAGAGAAGAGGTAATGGATGATGCTGGCCATGGTAACCTAGTGTAAATGGCTATTCTTCAGCACATCCCGGTGCCAGTATCTACTGCTCGATCTTTCTCTTCCATTCCCCTCTCCCTTTGCACCTACTTCCCCTGTCTGCTGTCCTTCCCTATTCATTGCTGCTTGCTAACCAGTCCTGCCTTTACCCTCCAAACACCATGGTGGGTTCAGGCTTGGGTGTCTGGAAGCTAATGCGAGGTGTCCGCCAGCTGGAGCTTCATCGCCTCATCCTGGCACTTATCATCTTCTGCTTGCTGTCCATGGCCTTCTTAGCTTACTATGTCTCCAACAGCCCCAAAATCAAGGAGGCCCCTCCTTTACCCTTCAGTGACTGTGGTGGAGGTGGTGGGATTTCACTGGGATTGAGTACTGGGGCTGCTGGAGAAGGGCCAGGTGGCCAGAGGGCACCTCTTTTTCTTCCCCCACGCCAAGGACGACTACGTCAGGTGAAGGCAATGGATAATTTGAGGACAGACCCTGTGGTTCTGGTGTTTGTAGAGAGTATCTACTCCCAGCTGGGCCAGGAGATTGTGGCCATATTGGAGTCAAGTCGCTTTCACTACCGGACAGAGATTGCTCCTGGTAAAGGTGATGTGCCCACATTGACAGAACGTGACCGTGGACGCTATAGTTTGATTATATACGAAAATGTGTTGAAATATGTCAATCTCGACTCGTGGAACCGTGACTTGCTGGACAAGTACTGTGCTGAGTATGGAGTAGGTGTCATTGGCTTCTTCAAAGCTAATGAAAACTCGCCTTTCAGCGCACAGCTCAAAGGCTTCCCTCTCTTTCTACACTCACACTTGGGACTCAGGGACTACCGCATCAATCCCAGTGCTCCTCTGCTCTACATAACCAAGCCCAACCAAATGGAGCAGGGCTTTTTACCAGGGGATGATTGGACCATTTTCCAGTCTAACCATTCTACCTATGAGCCCGTGCTTCTCGCTAGAACCAAGTCCTCTGAGACACTGGCACATTTTGGATCCAGCCCTTTGCGTGCCCTTCATGCCACAGTAGTCCAAGACTTGGGGCTCCATGATGGGATTCAAAGAGTTCTCTTTGGGAATAATCTCAACTACTGGCTTCACAAGCTGGTGTTTGTTGATGCTATTGCCTACTTGACAGGGAAGAGATTGTGTTTGTCCTTGGACCGTCACATCCTGGTAGACGTGGACGACATATTTGTTGGCAAGGAGGGAACCCGTATGAAGGTGTCTGATGTGGAGGTGGGTGAGCCTTGTCGGCCATAGTTGCATTCACTTCTTTTTTTTTTTCTTTTTTTTTTTTGACAGCGACACATTTTTTGTAATTTTGTTTCTTTACATCACTACAGTGGACTTTAAGTCAAACAATCAAAATGTGATTGAAGTGTGGAATTTCAGCTTTAATTCAAGGGCTTTTATTAAAGTATTGCATTACTGTTAAGGAATTACAGCCTTTTTTATACATAGTACCCCATTTTCAGAGGTTCAAAAGTAATTTTATACATAAGGATTGTTTTTAATACTCAGATGAAAATCCTTTGCAGCCATTGATTACCTGAAGTCTAGAACTCATGGATGTCACCAAATGCTATTTCTTCCCTTGACATGCTGTGCCAGGCCTTTACTGCAGTTGGTGGTCATTTTTGTGGGTATCTCTGCCTTCAATTTTGTCTTTTGTAACTGAAAAGATGCTCTATTGGATTGAGATTAGGGGACTGACATGGACATTGAAAAATGCTCAATTTTGTTGTCTTAGGAAACTCTTGGGTTTCTTTGGCACTATGCTTTGGGTCACTGTGAAGTGCTGTTGATCAGTTTTGCAGCATTTGGCTCAGTCTGAGCAGACAGTATAGCCCTGTACACATCACCGTTCATCCTGATACTTCTATTAGCAGGCACATCATTAATAAACACTAGTGACCTCTTTCATATAACATTGCCTCTATTATGATGTGGTATACTTCAGATCATGAGCTGTTTCTTTCCTTCTCTAGACCTCTTTTCATATCGTTCTGGTCCAAGTTCACCTTGGTTTCATCTGTCCAAATGTTTTTTTTCTTTCCAGAAATGGGCGGGCTGTTTGAGATATTTTCTAATGAAATCCGGTCTTCCTGTTCATTGCAATCAGTGGCTTGTACCTTTTTTGTAAGCCCTCTGCATGTCCATTCACGAAGGAGTCTCTTGATTGTAAACTATGTCAAAGAAACAACTACTTCCTCGAGAGTATTCCTGAGCTCTTCTTAAACATGGAAAGAATTCCATGATCACAGATTTAAATTGTCTTTCCTTCAGATCTCCTAGTCCTGCTAAGCTGGCCAGTGAATTCATTCTTTTTAAGCATGTACCAGAGTGTTGATTAGGCCACTCAAATTTTTTCTTAGTGTTAGTTTTTTCCCTATCCTTCTCATAAGTTTTTAAGCCTAATGATGGCAACATCTCTTTGGACCCCCCCCCCAATGAAAATCCACCATGTTAGCGTACAGAAGTAAAATTATTTTAAAAAATGAACATGTCGCTGTCCAAAAACACGAGACCACAAATATCATACGTAAAGATATAAGAATTTTTTTTAATTCTTGTATTTTAATCCAAGAATTAGAAACAGACCTATCCTACTTAAAGTATTGCTGCCTCTCAGTTTCTTTGTGGTTGATTGAGTTGATGGCATCATTTGTGTTACATGTTGAAGAGGGATTCAGATTTTACATTAAGGAAGTGCTTGTCTCACGCTGAAAGAGTTGGGGGACAAGTTTGGTTTTTTGAATCCTGTTCTTCCTCTCTACCTTCACCAGGTGCTTGCTCATGGGATTGTCTGCCCATTGGGGTTTTTTATCATAGAAAGAAACTGAGTTAAGGTAAAAATAAAGGTGTTACTAATACTGTTACTGTAACTATAATCAATCAAACAAGGATTTGAGTAATCGATGGAGTTGAATCTGAAGGACTTTAGCTGTAATAAACTTTATAGTGAGTTTTAGCTAGGTGTTTAGATGGCTGCTACACAGTTGTCATGTCAGTGTGTTTGGCATTTAGCAGGCACCTGTTTTCAGATAAATATATTTAAAAGCTATTGTATACTCATTGCTGTTACAGTTTGCTACAGTTAAAATGAGGCTAGCTGTTAAACATAGAGGAGCAATACATGTCATGTTGCTGAATGTGCTGAGGCATCCAGTCCTGCATCATTTTATTTATTTAAAGTCTATCTGCCTTATAGATTATCTGTCTTCCACTGGAATGATTGGTTAAAAATAATTTTGAGATCTTTTAAATCCTTCACCAGGTTCTTTGGGTTTTTTCCTGAAGTCCTTGGATAACTCTTCAAAGCTTGGCCCAGAGAAGCAGAGACCAGCGGTAGATGGCAGAGGTTTAAATAATGCAGGCTCCATCTTTCACTGCCTCTCAAGGTTTCAGTCATTGGCATCTAACTGGAATTCCTTATTCTAATTTGATTGTAGATGGGATGAATGTAGGAGTGTACTGACTTTATCCATTTGACTGATTATTTCATCTTATGAGGATGGACCTTGTGTTTTACCCATTGCGTGGCCATTTCTCAAATTTCATCCTTCAGCTTAGATTTTGTTAAGGGTCCATAGTAGTTATGTAATTATCAACAGTTAAAACATGTCATCCTTTTGCAGGCATTGCTCAACACACAAAACAAGCTGCGAGCACTGGTCCCTAACTTCACTTTCAACTTGGGATTTTCTGGAAAGTTCTATCACACAGGTATGCAGAATCTCTTTGTTTTTGTACATGCATGACAGAGCTGAGCTTTTCTAGACATC
Organism: Pterophyllum scalare; assembly: GCA_024447675.2. Lineage (NCBI taxonomy): Eukaryota > Metazoa > Chordata > Actinopteri > Cichliformes > Cichlidae > Pterophyllum > Pterophyllum scalare. Next base: position 574 of record JAMQGT020001299.1, on the reverse strand, counting down.
ACTCATCAAAAGCGCAGGTGAAGTTGATACTGCTGTGTTCTATCCTGGCAGCTTGCTTGCATTAATCCTTCCAAAGTAGTGAGAAGGCTGCCTATTGAAGTTCATGTGTAAGAACAGCCTGACATTAGTGTATCAGTACAGCTTGCTGTTTGAAACATTATGTAGTACAGTTTGGGATCAGTGACATTTAACAAAGCTGCAGTTGAAAGACTTAATTTAATCTGTGAGGGTTACCTCTGCGCTCTCAGTAACACTGGCTGGAGGTTAAATTTACTGTGACTGTAAAAGACACGGCATTGACTCAAAAGTGAATTTACTCCTGCTGCCAAGCAGGTCGTGTTTTTGGTAGAGTTTGCATGCGTGCTATCATTCTGTCTGTAAACATGATGGCTCAAAAAGTTTTGAATGAATTTTGATATAGCTTTGTACAGTTGCAGAGGTCAGAGGTCATGTTAACAATCCAAATGCCTTACAGCCACCAAGGTCTTCAAGGTCAACTTCATGAATTATTGGTCAAACATGGACATAAAGCTTTAGAAACTACGAGTCTTACTAGTGTGGTGTGTATTGTCAA